>CM035119.1:57802523-57969072 GCA_020205555.1 Panax stipuleanatus
GACTCTAATGAAACCATAGCTCTGGTAAAGCTCGTAAATAGCCCCAGGGGTAGCAACGGGGAGCATTGGTGAAGAAAGCCTTGAATCCCTAAGAATCCACTACACCCCTGTACTCGAGATGAAGCGAATGATACAAAGAGTATATATTGAACTAGTTACCCCTGGGCTGGGTAAATTCTAAAACATATACGACATTAAGGTTAAGAAAACCGGTTGTTAACAGAGAAGAAAAATGAAGAAAAATTAATGTAAAGATCGTGTACCACATTCGCCTGCAAGTGAATAGAGGGATGGCGGCTCAGATCCGTACCCAGTAAATCGGGAACAGCTACCTGAATACCAGGAAGAAATTGAGGCACAACAGTGGGCTGAGGCGTAACCTCAGGCTTAGGGATATCCTCCTCGTCCAAATGAGGGTGGTCCCCACCAAGAGGACGCAGAACTGGCTCCGTCAATTGCTGAACCTGCCTACTAATCCATGGAATAGGAACATCAGAGGGAGGTCTCCACCGGCGAACTCCAGCTGAAACCCGCTAGGATGAAGAACGGCTAGGTCCTGCAAAATCTATATTTGAACAATGAGTTCATATGAATCAAAGCAAAGTCAGGTATATTCCTGCCCTTTTCAAATTTTGAATTCAATCCCTGAAATATAATTTAGGTCATCACATCATGCATGTCCTATATGTGCCATTATATATGTACATCAGTTTAACTCGAATCCTAGTATATCTATACATATATCTAGGACCCTGACGTCTAACTCATGAAAAAATTTCGCCAGAGTCTCCCCTATAAAATGGACTATCCACATGCCAGAAGCATGCGTTAAATCACCCTATGACGGTATACCATCACAGCCAAGCAATTAAATAGCAATTTAAACTGTTGTTCTAACACATAACTATAATGCATGTCTAGATTAACTGATAAATGATAATATATCGCATCCATATGGTCCATAAGATGATACGTAAGCATTCATTGCATTATAAACATGCCCATTAATCTATTTATGTATATATGTTAGATATAATGCATTTAAGGAAAGAAATACATTTTTTCACCGATGAAAACACGAAAAAATGGAGTTTATATGTTACCTGTAGTACGTAGAAGAGATGTAAGGTGACAAATCGCTCCAAATCAAGCCGAAATATCCTAGATCTAAGATGGGGCTCAAATTTTTCAGAGAGAACAAAAGAAAACTCAAGTCAAATGAATAAAAATGAGCCATCCCGAGGGTATTAGCCCGATCATGGGCAGCCTCAACCATACATGCTCCAGCCGCATGTATGGATGCGGCTGCCCTAGTGTAGGGATTTCGACACATAAACGCAGCGAAAATTAAAATTTTTAGAAACCCTAAAATAGGATCCATGCGAAAACATATTAATTCAGAGGTTTAGATTTATTTTACCGATTATCCAAGCTTGAATGGAGACGATGGAAATTCTGGAACAGCTTTGAATCTTTAACAAAATCTAAAGGAACTGCATCTCTACGGTATCAACACGAACGCCCCGCGAATCGTCACACGATCTGCAGTGAAGAGAACTGCGATACTAGCTACCAAAGATCTGGACTTTCTCGCATTTTTCTCTCTAGTCTCTCTCTAAGAGCGGCTAGGGTTTGGGTTTATAATGAATACCCTAAAACGGTTGATATATCATATATATAGCAGTTAAAGAAATTAACCAAAACCTAATCTAATTAGAAAAATAAAATCCAAATTTATATATATTATATCTTAATTAAGTCTTACTTAATTAATATACATATATATACAAATTATCCTATTAATTTAAATTCGTAATTTAAATACTATCAATCATATTGACATATTTAAATCCTTACAATTTAAAGTAATTCCCTTTTAATTACGTTCTAAGTGTGTGACCTTATAGGTTATTATTATGTTGGCAATAATTTTAAAATTATATTATAAAATTATAAACAGTGAGCGGCATCTAGTAATGCATCACTGCTACCCAAATAATAATAAGATCGGTGATTCGATGCAACCTTTCGTGACCAATGTTTCAATGTAATTTAATCCTTTTAACCTTGACATCCTAGATTAAACTTGAGTCATGGAATGTGTCATACTCTTCGTAATTTAATCTGAGTTTTCTTGATCAATGAGTAGACTATATGAAACAAATCACTATTTGAGCATGGCCATGCATTTCATTATCCTACTCAATCAAGAGGCCTATGGATATCACCCCTAATATATAGGAGGGTTAAATTCTATCTAGATCACTCATATTCCTCGCACAATTCATGATGTACCCAATAATCACCTTTATTGTCCACCCTATTATAGGTGACCTTTGATGATATCAAAGTACATAATTTCCCGTGTAGTAATATAGTGATTTCAGGTTAGAGGATCATTACATCATTGTCACTATGAGAATTGCTTTTGACACTTTGCATAATGCTCCACGTAGAATTCTCATGGTGGGTCTGTCCAGTACATTGTTATCTAACATGTACCTATGCATTGACTTAATATCTCATATATTTATGACCAATGAGATTTGGCCATCAGTCAATCCACATACTAGTCTCAATATATCATTGTTGTCCTATTAACAGTGACACTCGACTAGGGACATTTAAGAATAATGATACTAATTGTAATTATATGATCTCATGTTCAAGTCACATACTTGAAGCCATATAATTTGTATAACTATTCTAAGGACTTTTATTATGCTAACATTTATATAACGCAGTAAATAAAACCATAATAAAATAATTCATTTATTCAATCAAATATAATATCAAAAAATGTTAATTAGTTACATCAAAGAATTGGCTTCTAGGGCATAAACTCTGACAGTCTCCCACTTGCACTAGAGCCAATCACTCATGTATCTAATACCCATGAAACTAGTGTGACCTTCGTGCTTCTGCTGCGACAAAGCCTTGGTCAGTGGATCTGCAACATTATCATCTGTTGGCACTCTGCTTATATGTACATCTCCTCTATCAATGATTTCACGGATGAGATGGTACCGCCTAAGTATATGCTTAGATCGTTGGTGAGATCTGGGTTCCTTAGCCTATTCAATGGCTCCATCATTATCACAGTATATGTTAGACCCCGAATTATATAAATAAAGATTTAATTTTCTTTATATATTATTTTGAAATAGTAAGGTGTTGATTTGATAAATGTGATAAGTTATGGGTGAAATGTGCAAATATTTCTAAATTAGCAAGTGGTTATAAAATATTCATTGTTGTCGGAGAATATTCGTTTGGTCGTGGAATATTCTTGTTGTCGGGGAATATTCGTACGACGGCGCCGCCATTTGTGGGCCCCACAACGGAATAACTATCGGATATAGAAAGCGACAAAAATAACCTTTTATAGATAACGGTAAAATTGTTACCGTTAAACTGTTAAAATACCTGGTGATAAAAATACAGTAATACACGTTGTTGCACAGTATTTTGAATTATTGATTCTTACGTAAGAAGGCACTTACTCAATTATTGTTACAGTAATTACTGTTCAATATTTTATATTATTGATTCAATAATTGTTACGTTGATATTTTATATGATTGATTCAATAATTGCTACGCTGATATTTTATATATTTGATTCAATAATTGCTACGTTGATATTTTATATGATTGATTTAATAATTGCTACCGTTGATATTTTGTATAATTGATTCAATAATTATCACTGCATAGTATTTCACATTATCAAATTAATAATTTATATTATTTGAATAATATTATTAGATAGCATTATTGACAATGTCTAAGGAAGTTCTGTCTAGGAGGGGTTATTTAATTGCGCGCCAGTAAGGAGAAATCCTTATCGGAAGGCCCCCTTTTTCCTGGGAACGACCTGGTTGTCAATATTGTATTCCTGTAATATTATTTGTGAATAATTAATTATTAATTTATATGATAAAGAAATATTTATTTTGTGGATATAAAAGAAGGAGTTAGTGCTGATGTATTTTTATCAGTATTTTGGTATAAAAAATCATCTGTTTGTGGATTTCGGTCATTTTTGGTTGGGAATTAGGAAAAACTTTCTTCTACAAAGTTGTAGAGAATTAAATTTCATATAGAAAGGACATAAGGTTCGTATTTTTCTGATAAAAGGGCTATTTATTATGAATTATTGAAGTTTCAGAAATAAATATTTTAATATATATATATATATATATATATTATATATAAACATGTGATGGTGGAACAAGTGGCCTTGTTTTCAAAAGAGGTGGCTGAAGATTTTTCAAAGTTGGGTGTCCTGATGAGAAGCCACCGAGGGCATTAAGTCTATATTGGTGTCCTGACATTTTTCTATAAATAGGGTGCTTAGTTAGAAATAAAAATCACACCAGAATCAGAAAATTTTTCCTCTATAATATCGAACGTATTTCGTGTGAGTATTTAGATACTTTGAGTGTTGATAATAGTACAAGTTTTCGTCCACATAATATCCGATATTCCAGTCAAAACTACTCTCCGCTTAACGTAAGGGATGTTATTTTCTTTCGTAAACGATGTTATTCTTTTCAATATCATTATACCAGAATATTGTCATGGATTTTGTTATGAAATTCTTACTTTTTCCGTCGGGGTTACTATTCACGTGTACGACACTATTCACGTATACGACACTAGTCACGAAAAAATTAAATTTTCTTCTATTTATCCAAGTTGCTTGTTAAGGTTCCTATCTTTGATTGGATTCAAGTTTTGAGCTCTATTCTTGAATTTTGCTCTATAAAGTATTATTATGGATTATTTTTGAACTTGAATAAACTAAATTACGAATCCCTAATCTTTGTCCTTTATCTCACTAGATTCGTTATTTATATTATTTTTCATCATCCTCAGTCCTAAATGGTGATATAACTGAATATCTTTGGCCTGTAGAGCAAAGATGAATGATTACCTGATGAATATCTTTGGCACGTAGTGCAAAGATGAACAGGTGTTGAGATGAACATGACCACTGGTGATACAAATGAATATCTTTAGCTTGTAGTGCAAAGATGAATATTTGATTCGAGATGTATATTGATTGATATTACAGGGATAAAATATTGATGATGGACTTTTAAATCATAGAAGATAGTAGACTTCATTCTCTACTTGACCCTTCTAATGAATTGTTATTTCCGCTGCGAATATTGATTTAAAACTTGTTGTCAATAATATTTTATCTGAATTGTTGAAGACTAATGATAAATTGCTCTTTATTATCTTAGTTATAATATTCTTTACTGGGCTAGTTGAGCTCACCCTTTTCATCTATTGTCCTCTTCAGGAAATGAGAATGTCGCAGGAACTAGTCGGGGGACAGAGTGATGGTCCGAGTTAGAGCAGTAGTAGTCCTCACTATTTTCTAATAAATAGTGTGATAATAATTGTAATGAGGACTTAGTTTGAATGTTAATATTTTTTACATATTTGTATTGACATTCACTGTTGTGTGGTCGTATTTTGCACGACCGTTTGATATAAAAGATTGTATTTGAATTCTGTACCATGTATTTGGCGACTCAGAATGGGTTGGGTTGACTGGACCTATTCTGGGGGCGTCACAGTTGGTATCAGAGCTTAGGGATATGATCTCTGGCGGAGATCGGGGAATAGAACTATGAGGGGAGAGACGAGTAAATCCTTCACTAGTATGTCCTACCTAAGCTTATGTGGTATTTAATTGGTCAGTCAGAGCATAGGGTTATTATGTGATATGTTAATTTGTTTAATTAACCCTTATTTTATGGTAATATTTGAGAATGACAGCTGAGAATGTTAATAATGGAGTGAATGAGACCGTGGAGACACCTTGAATCACCAACCAGGAGAATGTGCAACAGGAAGACAATGTTCATTTTGAAAACAACACTGATCAGACGATAAACGTTGAGATGTTTAGAAGTTTTTTGCAGTTCATGCAAAACCAGACGAGGGAGACTCATGTGCAAAATACAGGTAGAGATAATAACAACACGCAAATTGTCACTGCCAAGCAGTTCAAAGAGTTGGGATCACCAGAGTTTCAGGGAAAGCCAGATCCAATCAAGGCAGAGACGTGGGTTAAGCAAATTACCAAGATATTTGATGTCTTGGGATGCACGGAGGAACAGAAGGTTCCATTCGCCACGTTTATGTTCCGCGGAGAAGCAGATTACTGGTGGGAATCCGTGAAGCGTACCAAGCCTGCCGCACTTAAGATGTCTTGGGAGGAATTCCAAAAACTATTCAATGACAAGTACTTTCTAGAAAGTATTCATCATATGAAGGAAATAAAATTTATCAGACTCAAACAGAACAACATGACGGTGTCCCAGTACGAGGCTAAGTTCGCGGAGTTATCCAGGTTTGCACCTCATTTGGTGGAGAATGTGTTGGGTTTGTACGAAATCGTGACGCAATCAAATTGCAAAAAATTAGCGGAAGCATGGTATATCAGAGTTTAAAAAATTTCTACAAAACCATTACCCGGATCATCCTTTATGCAAATTATTAATTTAAAACGATAAATAAGAAGTTATGGAATCATACCCTTGTAGAACGAAGCTTCCACAGGTACTAGTTCAACTCCTTGTTCTTCGTGATCTCCTTGAATTTCCGGGTTAGATTCCTTCCTTTGATCAACGTTAGCCACCCAAGTGTTTGGCCTCTAGAGGTGATCCACCAAGGAAGAGGAATTATCAAGAAGGAGGGTGTTTGGCTATACCTTAGTTTTCTATCCTCTATAGAAAAGGAGTACTCTCCAACAATCGGAATTGCATCAATCTAATATCTATTATAAGACTTCTCTTATATAGACATTGGTCAACCCTTCTAATCCTATTAGACATGGGATTTCTTTTAATTAATTAAACTCCTTTAATTAATTTAGGCTTCCCACCACATGGAAATAATTAATTAAATTCATTTAATTAATTTGTCTCCTAATCTTATTAGGAATAAATGAGAGTACTAAATATTAAATTAATTACTAAACTCCTTTAGAAATTAAAATAATAATAATTGTAATAATATTAATAAGACTCCTCTTATTAATTTATATTTAATATTTCCAAAATATTAAATAATAAACATTAAGCTATTTAATTTATTCTATCACCATAGATTAAATTAATTATACTTAATGCATTATTACGATGATGCCATTACCTTCTTAAATAATTATTCTTCCTTTTATGGTGTGACCCTTTAGGTTCTCCATATTAAACCGGTTGTGAATAAATCAATTAAAATAATTTTAATCTTATTTAAATAAATAAATTAAACTAATAATTTATTTAAATAAATAATATTTATTCTACAATAGGGATAAGCCTCCCTAGCGATCAACGACTTTCCAAATAATATAGATTTCAACATTAATCATAAAAGAACCTGTGAGTTAATAGTTACCATACAATTCAATCCTTCCACCATACAATGTCCCAATTAAATATAAGACATGGATTTACTGTCAAGTCTTATTTTATTTAATTATATGTATTTCGATTAGAAAATGCACAACTCCAAATAATGCAAATTAAAAACTCCTTTCTAATTTCATTTCACCTTGGCCAAGGATTCCTGGGTTGTCATTTAACGAATCACATGGGACATATCTCCTCTTTTACTAGAGGTGGTAGATTCTTTATTGATCATTCATTATCTCCATATGTAACTCATTATACCCAAGCATACCCTATATATGCCTTAAAAGGTCTTAAGGAATAAGTCAAAGTATAATTTGTTACATACAAGATACTATGATGATCTCAAGTCCAAGGATCACTTGTACTACTATCACATTAGGAATTTCTATTGACATGCGAGTAAAACTCCATTAGGTATTCCATAGCGAATCACGTTCAGTGAACTTATTCTTCAATAAGCACCTACATACTTGCTTTAGTGTCTCCACACAAATGATCATGAGATCAATCATCCTCATCCAATGAGCAAGCAACATATGTACTAATCTATCCGGATTTACTAATCCCCTTTTTAGTAATCCCACGATTGGGAACTATTTAAGTTTTAAAACTTTCTAAGAATTTAGATCTCATTAGCATGATCATCATCATGATTCTAAAAGCATTGCTTAAAACTATGGGTTATTTACATATTATAAAAACAGCAACATGTAGATAATTAAATGCCTGTAATAAATGAATATTTCATTAATAAATAAATAAGATTGTTTACAAAGTACGTGCTTTATCATCATACATGATTGGCTTGTATGCACACTACTATCAATCTCCCACTTGCACTAAAGCCAATCGCCATGGTATCTCATACCCATCTTCTCTAAGTGACGATCAAACTGCTGTTGTGTTAAAGCTTTAGTAAATGGATCTACAATGTTGTCTTGAGAGTCTACACGCTCCAAGGTGACGTCTCCTCTTTCAATGATCTCCCTGATCAAATGAAATCGCCGCAACACGTGTTTAGATTTCTGATGAGACCTCGGTTCCTTAGCCTGTGCAACTGCTCCTGTGTTGTCACAGTAAATGGGAACTGCTTCTCCAATGCTAGGAACCACACCAAGTTCAGTTATGAACTTCTTCATCCAAACAGCTTCCTTTGCAGCTTCACTTGCAGCTATATACTCTGCCTCTGTCACTGAATCAGCAACTGTTTGCTGCTTGGAACTCTTCCAACTCACTGCGCCTCCGTTCAAGGTAAAAACATACCCCGAAACAGATTTACTGTCATCTTGGTCCGTTTGAAAACTTGAGTCTGTGAAGCCCTCGAGTTTTAATTCAGACCCACCGTAGACAAGAAAAATATCCTTAGTCCTTCTCAAGTATTTTAGGATATTCTTCACTGCCTTCCAGTGCTCTTCTCCTGGATTCGACTGGTATCTGCTCATTACACTAAGTGAATGAGCAACATCCGGTCTAGTACATATCATACCGTACATGATAGATCCTATTGCAGAAGCATAAGGGATCTTACTCATTCGGTCTCTCTCCTCAGGTGTCTTTGGGGCCTGTTTCTTGGAGAGATGTATTCCATGGCTCATCGGCATGAGTCCTCTTTTGGAATTTTCCATGCTAAATCTCTTTAGCATTGCATCAATGTACGTTCCTTGAGATAAACCAAGCATCCTTTTAGATCTATCTCTATAGATCTTTATCCCCAAAATATCCTTCATGGAGAAGTGTTTAGATAACCAGATTTTAATTGATTGTAGCATAGGAATGTCATTCCCTATCAGTAATATATCATCAACATATAATACAAGGAATGAAACTGCGCTCCCACTAACCTTCTTGTACACACATGGTTCATCGTCATTTTTGATAAAATCAAACTCTTTGATTGTCTCATCAAAATGAATGTTCCATCTACGAGAAGCTTGCTTCAATCCATAAATGGATCGTTGCAGCTTACAGACTTGATTTATTCCAACCTTTGAAACAAATCCCTCTGGCTGTGTCATATACACATCCTCCTCAAGTTTCCCATTGAGGAAGGCCGTTTTCACGTCCATCTGCCAGATCTCATAGTCGTTATAAGCTGCAATCGCAAGCAAAATCCGAATGGACTTGAGCATAGCTACTGGTGAAAAGGTTTCATCATAATCAACTCCTTGTCTTTGTTTGAAACCTTTTGCAACCAGTCGGGCCTTATAGGTCTCCACCTTGCCGTCCGCTCCAGTCTTTCTTTTAAAGACCCATTTACACCCAATAGGCTTAATGCCTTCAGGTGGTGAAACCAAAGTCCATACTTTGTTTTCATACATGGAGTCCATTTCGGATTTCATGGCTTCAAGCCATTTCCCTGAGTGTTTATTACTCATGGCCTGTTCGTAATTCAATGGATCATCATCATTCATGATGCGTACCTCATCGTCATCCTCTACAACGAATCCATACCTCTCAGGTATCTTCGGTACTCTTCCAGATTTACGAACAGGGTGTGGTATAGTAGGTTCTTCTACTTGGTCAGGTACCTGACTTTGATCCGTGGTAATTTGTGGTTCTTGAGCTTCTTCAAGATATATCTTACTTCCACTGACCCCTTCATGGATAAACTCCTTTTCCAAGAAGGCAGCATGTTTCGCAACAAACACCTTTTGATCAGTTGGATGATAGAAATAATACCCTACAGTTTCTTTAGGGTATCCCACAAATCTACACTTTTCGGATTTAGTCTGTAGCTTATCATGTTCAAACTTTTTGACATAAGCTGGACAACCCCAAGTCTTAACATGCTTAAGATTTGGTTTCCTTCCCTTCCACATCTCATATGGAGTCTTTGGGGCGGATTTGGTAGGTACCTTGTTAAGTAGGTATGCAGCCGTTTCTAGGGCATATCCCCAGAAGGAAATTGGAAGGTCGGTAAAACTCATCATGGATCGAACCATGTCTAACAGTGTTCGATTTCTCCTTTCAGATACTCCATTTAACTGTGGTGTACCTGGAGGAGTCCATTGTGAGATTATACCATTTTCTTTGAGACAATTGAGAAACTCACTGCTTAAGTATTCTCCGCCTCGATCTGATCGAAGTATCTTTATACTCTTGCCCGTTTGTTTCTCTACTTCACTTCTGAACTCTTTGAACTTTTCAAATGATTCTGACTTGTATTTCATTAAATACACATATCCAAATCTTGAGTGATCATCAGTGAAAGTAATAAAATAAGAATACCCACCCCGTGCACTTGTTGTCATAGGCCCACAAACGTCTGTGTGAATCAATGTCAACAACTCTGTAACTCTTTCTCCTCTTCCACTAAAAGGAGATTTAGTCATTTTACCCATGAGACAAGATTCACAAGTTGGATATGATTCATAATCGGATAGCTCGAGGAGCCCATCTTTATGCAACTTGGATAATCTTGTTTCATTGATATGACCGAGTCTACAGTGCCACATGTAGGTATAATTAATATCATCTCTTTTCCTTTTCTTAGTTTGTTCAATTTGAAATATATTTTCTTGTAAGTCAAGTGTATAAAGTCCATTTCGCAAATTTCCAATACCATATAAAACATTGTCTTTATAAATAGAACAACTATTGTTCTTTATAACAACGTTAAATCCTTCCATATCCAATACAGAAATTGAAATAATGTTTTTAATAATATTCGGAACATAATAACAATTATTAAGATAAATGGACTTGCCCGAAGGCATTGCTAAATAATAAGTTCCTACAGCTAATGCAGCAACCTTTGCTCCATTCCCTACTCGTAGGATCACCTCATCATTGTTCAGCTTTCTACTTCTGACCAGTCCCTTCACATTATTACATATGTGAGAACCACAGCCGGTATCCAATACCCAAGTAGAATTTTGACTTTCTGAAAAATTAATTTCAATCATGAACAAACCTTGATTGGAAGTCGAAGCTTCTCCAAGCTTCTTGTCTGCCAGAAACTTCTTGCAGTTTTTCTTCCAATGACCCGGCTCGTTGCAATGGAAGCACATTCCTTTGCTAGCTGGATCAGATTTCTTTTGTTCCTTTATGTTCACCTTGCCCTTGGTCATCCGAGATCGGAAGAGCTCCTTAGATATCTCATATCTAGCAGTCCTACTTTGTTCACCATACAACTCCTTGAGGTGAATCAACATAGTAGGAGCATCTATGTTTTCTTGCTGACGCTGAAGCTCGTTATTCATGGATGCGAGCATGATGCATTGAGCTACAGATGCATCATCTTGCCACTTTACAATGGTGGCAATCTCTTCCTCAGAGGTTGTTTCTGGAACAGTTCCAGGGACATGTGAGTTTAGGACATAAGAAATCTTTTCAGTAGTGAGAACTATTCTCAGATTTCTTGGCCAGTCCGTATAATTCGGCCCGGTAAGCTTATTAGCATCAAGTATGCTTCGCAGTGAAATTAGTGATTTTGACATTTTTAAAATTCTGCATGTGAAAAATAACATTTTAGCAAACATTCATTTTATTAATTTTGCATACCAAAATAAATTTAGGTCTTTATTTTAAATTGGTATCTCCCACTATTTTTATCAAACTATATTACCCTCACTTATATAGTTCGGCAACATCTAATTAAAAATTTGCTAGTGAGAATAAGGATCCCATTTCAAATGTATATAACCTTGTGGATAGCACAACAAGCGATATACAAATAAATAGGTAGACAACTCTTGTCAATTACATCACCATATAATTCCTTTTATTTTGCCTCTTAAATCATAATGGTCAAGTGTGTGCACATCCGAACTAAAATAATTTAAGTTAAGTCCAGCCTAGCATTTTCATAAATTCAAAAAAGAAAAATGTTCGTCCTTGTGGATAGCACAACAAGACTAGATCGTTCAATTTTCTTGATAAGCATCAAATGTGATTAATTAACATCTTAAATACGCAATACTCGCCTTGTGGATAGCACAACAAGCTCATATTAAATATCTAATACTCTATTAATTTATCATGCTAGAAGGCGACGTTCGATATTCCAAATATCATTTGAACACTTCGGACTTAATATTATTTCTTTGAGGGGTTTGTTATTATTAGTCTCATCTTTGTTTAGCGCGCATGCACATATATATATAAAATACGCGTCATTTTATTAAACATGCGAAGCATGTTTGCATAAAATATAATATATATAATATTTAGCATGCAATATAGAATACTATATTCTACCCGGATTGATTATGGACTTTTATTCTAGTTTGGTTCACTAGAGCCACCAAGTGAACCAAAAGGTCAAACCTAGGGGTGCAAGAATTTAAATTTAAACGTAACTATTACATTTAAACCCGGGCTCCATACAAACGGGTCTTCACGCGCTCCTTGCTCCTTGGTCTCTAATTTTTAAAGATAATTCTAACTATTTCTATTACATTAAACTATTTAATTTAAATAGAAACCTTGATCAACAGTCAAGGGGAAGTACATAGGAGGGAGATAGAATTTTACATCAAGAAAAAAAAAATTAGAGAAGACGAGGTACGCAGACCCCATTTAATAAAACCCATTCATTCAAGCATTCAACTAAAATAAAATCCAATCACATTGGTCAAATAGTCCATAATCAATCCCCATTTATTTTCATACATATCACCATATATATTAATAAATAAATATTCATCTCATGAATTAAAACATTCCATATATATATGAGTATCATTTAATGGGCAATTTTAAATTGCATGAAATCCAATTTCAAGATTAAAATAAACTCTTTATTTTAATTATAAAATTATTTAGAATATAATATATAAATATATCATATTTATTTTTTTTAAAAAAAAGTCACCTTCTTTTATTAAAAGAGTCCTGCAGGTTTATTAAAAAAGTCATTTCTTTATGGGTCACATTCTTTTTGGAGTAAGAAAGAGACAACACCTTTTCTTTGCAGAATTCAAGATTAGCACCAAAAAAAAAAATTGTGATTCGTCCCAAAAAAAGTCTTTTTTTTTTTTAAAAAAAAAAAATATAATTTTATACAATAAAATTATGCCCAATAAATTATTTTAAATACATACCTATATGTATATGAAATCAAAAATAAATTAATAATTGCATAAAGATTTGGCTCTGATGCCACTGTTGGGTTTGTACGAAATCGTGACGCAATCAAATTGCAAAAAATTAGCGGAAGCATGGTATATCAGAGTTTAAAAAATTTCTACAAAACCATTACCCGGATCATCCTTTATGCAAATTATTAATTTAAAACGATAAATAAGAAGTTATGGAATCATACCCTTGTAGAACGAAGCTTCCACAGGTACTAGTTCAACTCCTTGTTCTTCGTGATCTCCTTGAATTTCCGGGTTAGATTCCTTCCTTTGATCAACGTTAGCCACCCAAGTGTTTGGCCTCTAGAGGTGATCCACCAAGGAAGAGGAATTATCAAGAAGGAGGGTGTTTGGCTATACCTTAGTTTTCTATCCTCTATAGAAAAGGAGTACTCTCCAACAATCGGAATTGCATCAATCTAATATCTATTATAAGACTTCTCTTATATAGACATTGGTCAACCCTTCTAATCCTATTAGACATGGGATTTCTTTTAATTAATTAAACTCCTTTAATTAATTTAGGCTTCCCACCACATGGAAATAATTAATTAAATTCATTTAATTAATTTGTCTCCTAATCTTATTAGGAATAAATGAGAGTACTAAATATTAAATTAATTACTAAACTCCTTTAGAAATTAAAATAATAATAATTGTAATAATATTAATAAGACTCCTCTTATTAATTTATATTTAATATTTCCAAAATATTAAATAATAAACATTAAGCTATTTAATTTATTCTATCACCATAGATTAAATTAATTATACTTAATGCATTATTACGATGATGCCATTACCTTCTTAAATAATTATTCTTCTCCATATTAAACCGGTTGTGAATAAATCAATTAAAATAATTTTAATCTTATTTAAATAAATAAATTAAACTAATAATTTATTTAAATAAATAATATTTATTCTACAATAGGGATAAGCCTCCCTAGCGATCAACGACTTTCCAGATAATATAGATTTCAACATTAATCATAAAAGAACCTGTGAGTTAATAGTTACCATACAATTCAATCCTTCCACCATACAATGTCCCAATTAAATATAAGACATGGATTTACTGTCAAGTCTTATTTTATTTAATTATATGTATTTCGATTAGAAAATGCACAACTCCAAATAATGCAAATTAAAAACTCCTTTCTAATTTCATTTCACCTTGGCCAAGGATTCCTGGGTTGTCATTTAACGAATCACATGGGACATATCTCCTCTTTTACTAGAGGTGGTAGATTCTTTATTGATCATTCATTATCTCCATATGTAACTCATTATACCCAAGCATACCCTATATATGCCTTAAAAGGTCTTAAGGAATAAGTCAAAGTATAATTTGTTACATACAAGATACTATGATGATCTCAAGTCCAAGGATCACTTGTACTACTATCACATTAGGAATTCCTATTGACATGCGAGTAAAACTCCATTAGGTATTCCATAGCTAATCACGTTCAGTGAACTTATTCTTCAATAAGCACCTACATACTTGCTTTAGTGTCTCCACACAAATGATCATGAGATCAATCATCCTCATCCAATGAGCAAGCAACATATGTACCAATCTATCCGGATTTATTAATCCCCTTTTTAGTAATCCCACGATTGGGAACTATTTAAGTTTTAAAACTTTCTAAGAATTTAGATCTCATTAGCATGATCATCATCATGATTCTAAAAGCATTGCTTAAAACTATGGGTTATTTACATATTATAAAAACAGCAACATGTAGATAATTAAATGCCTGTAATAAATGAATATTTCATTAATAAATAAATAAGATTGTTTACAAAGTACGTGCTTTATCATCATACATGATTGGCTTGTATGCACACTACTATCAGAATGAGGAACGTATGACGCGGATGTTTCTGAGAGGTTTGAAACCCAAAATTTGTCAATACCTCATTTCTCACAAATTTTCTCTATATTCGGATGTAGTAAACAGGGCCCAGTTGTTAGAACGAGATAGTGATTATGTTCAACCAAGGGACAACAACCAAGGTCGTACGGGTGGCAGCAGTCATCGGAACAATGACAACCAAAGGGGAGGAAAGTATCATGA
Source organism: Panax stipuleanatus (assembly GCA_020205555.1). Lineage (NCBI taxonomy): Eukaryota > Viridiplantae > Streptophyta > Magnoliopsida > Apiales > Araliaceae > Panax > Panax stipuleanatus. The sequence continues at coordinate 57,818,123 of CM035119.1, forward strand.
CAGAAGCGGTAACCACTCCGGTGGTAATCGTGGATATGATAGTAGAAAAAGCAAATCGGGGGGAGATTTCAAGAAGAGAAGGTACAACAATGAGAACGTGAAGACGTCAACATCAGCACCAGCATCAACTATTTCTAGGGGAGGAGAATGACCACCGGTCGTATGCTATAAATGCGAGAAAGAGGGTCACATCAGCCCAAACTACCCATAACAATTCAAAGCATGCTATAACTGTGGAAAAGAAGGACATATAGCTCGATATTGTCCTGTACCAAAACCAAGTCTAGCGGGGGTGGTGATTCCAAAGGCGATTTCGGACAAGTCAAAGTCGATGGTTCCTGGAAGAGCATTTGTCGTAGCAGCCCAAAACGCGAGGAACCCACACGAGGTGATTACGGATAAGCTAATCATAAACTCTTGTGAAGTTTACACCTTGTGAGATACTGGTGCTACCCATTCTTTTATTTCACCTACTTGTGCTCAACGATTAAATTTGACACCTGAGAAGTTAGACTTTGACTTATTTGTTGAAACTCCGTTAGGAGAAACTTTCGTTACATCTATAGTTTACAAATCTTGCTTGATTCAAATTGGTACCCTCACCCTACCTGTTGATCTTATATCTTTGAAAATACTTGCTTTTGACGTGATTTTAGGAATTGACTGGTTAACCACTTACCATGCCAAAATTAATTATTTTCGTAAGGTTGTTAGTTTTTATATTCCTAACCAACCTGTTGGGCGAATTCAAACCACCAAACCACTAAAATCAGTTAATGTCATTTCAAGTCACAAAGCTATTCGTTTATTGAAAAATGGATGTCAAGCTTTCAGAGCTCATGTCACTGATCTAAACCAGAATATGTTAGATTTGAATAATATTTCCGTTGTTAATGAGTTTCCTGATGTATTTCTTCGAAGAACATCACGGTCTACCCTCAGAACGTGAAGTTAAATTCTTTATTGACCTTGAGCCCGGTACAAAACCCATTTCTAAAATCCCATATCGAATGGCTCCTATTGAACTTCAGGAGTTAAAGGTCTATTGCAACCACTTGAGATTCCAAAGTGGAAGTGGGAACATATTACCATGGATTTCGTTACGGGTCTTCCCAAGGTTTCTCAAGGTATAGATGCGATTTGGGTTATTGTTGATAGATTAACCAAGTCTACTCATTTCTTGCCTATACGAGAGACTTATTCCCTTGAACGTCTTGCTCATATGTACGTGAATGAGATTGTGAGATTGCATGGCATACCAGTATCCATAGTTTCGGATCGTGACCCTAGATTTACTTTACGATTTTGGGTTAGTTTGCAGAAAGCTATGGGCACGGATTTACGATTCAGTTCAGCATATCATCCTCAAACGGAAGGACAATCAGAAAGGACTATTCAAACTCTTGAAGATCTATTGAGACTCTGTGTTCTAGACTTCAAAGGAAGTTGGGATAAGTACTTACCATTGGTGGAATTCTCCTACAACAACAGTTATCAGGCAAGTATAGGCGTGGCTCCATTCGAAGCGTTGTATGGACGAAAGTGTCGTTCTCCAGTATGCTGGGACGAGGTGGGTGAGGCAACATTATTGGGACTAGAGTTGGTACGTATGACTACAGAAAAGATCCAAATGATCCGACAACGTATATAAACGGCATAGAATCGACAAAAGAATTATGAGGATCTTCATCGAAAGGACGTGGAATTTAATGTTGGGGATCATGTGTTAATACGTGTTGCTCCGTGGAAGGGAGTTACGAGGTTTGGCAAGAGAGGAAAGCTCAATCTATGATTCATTGGTCCATTTGAGATCCTTAACCGAGTAGGAAATGTGGCCTGTATACTCGCTTTACCTCCAAGCATGTCTCGTGTTCATAATGTTTTTCACATATCCGTGTTGCGTAAATATGTGAAAGATCCAAACCACATTATTGATTTAGAACCAGACGAGATAGCTGAAGATTTAACGTATGAGGAGGTACCTGTCAAGATTTTGGATACGAAGGAGCATGTCTTACGCTCAAAAATTATACCTTAAGTTAAAGTTTTGTGGAGAAACCATGCTATTGAGTAAATGACCTGGGAGTTAGAATCGAAAATGAAAGCGAGGTATCCTCACCTCTTCGACATACCAAGTACGTACGTCAATTTCGAGGACGAAATTTCATAAGGAGGGGAGGATGTAAGACCCCAAATTTTATAAATAAAGATTTAATTTTCTTTATATATTATTTTGAAATAGTAAGGTGTTGATTTGATAAATGTGATAAGTTATGGGTAAAATGTGCAAATATTTCTAAATAAGCAAGTGGTTATAAAATATTCATTGTTGTCAGAGAATATTCGTTTGGTTGTGATATATTCTTATTGTCAGGGAATATTCGTACGACGGCGTAGCCATTTGTGGGCCCCACAACGGAATAACTGTCTTATATAGAAAGCGACAGAAATAACCTTTTTATAAATAACGGTAAAATTGTTACCGTTAAACTGTTGAAATACCCGGTGATAAAAATACAGTAATACACGTTGTTGCACAGTAGCACACGGTATTGCACAGTATTTCGAATTATTGATTCTTACGTAAGAAGGCACTTACTCAATTATTGTTACAGTAATTACCGTTCAATATTTTATATTATTGATTCAATAATTGCTACGTTGATATTTTATATGATTGATTCAATAATTGCTATGTTGATATTTTATATGATTGATTCAATAATAGCTACTGTTGATATGTTGTATTATTGATTCAATAATTGTCACTGCACAGTATTTTACATTATCAAATCAATAATTCATATTATTTGAATAATATTATTAGATAGCATTATTGACAATGTCTAAGGAAGTTCTGTCTAGGAGTGGTTATTTAATTGCGCGCCAGTAAGGAGAAATCCTTATCGGAAGGCCCCCTTTTTTCTGGGAACGACCTGGTTGTCAATATTGTAGTTCTGTAATATTATTTATGAATAATTAATTATTAATTTATATAATAAGGAAATATTTATTTTGTGGATATAAAAGAAGGAGTTAGTGCTGATGTATTTTTATCAGTATTTTGGTATGGAAAATCATCCGTTTATGAATTTTGGCCATTTTCGATTGGGAATTTGGAAAAGCTTTCTTCTACAAAGTTGTAGAGAATTAAATTTCATATAGAAAGGACATAAGATTCGTATTTTTTTGATAAAAGGGCTATTTATTATGAATTATTAAAGTTTCAGAAATAAATATTTTAATATATATATATATATATATATATATTATAGATAAACATGTGATGGTGGAACAAGTGGCCTTGTTTTCAAAAGAGGTGGATGAAGATTTTTCAAAGTTGGGTGTGCTGATGAGAAGCCACCGAGGGTATTAAGTCTATATTGGTGTCTTGGCATTTTTCTATAAATAGGGTGCTTAGTTAAAAATGAAAATCACATCAGAATCAGAAAATTTTCTCTCTATAATATCGAGCGTATTTCGTGTGAGTATTTAGATACTTTGAGTGTTGATAACAGTGCAAATTTTCGTCCACATAATATCCGATATTCCAGTCAAAACTACACTCCGGTTAAGGTAAGGGATGTTATTTTTTTCGTAAACGATGTTATTCTTTTCAATATCATTATACCAAAATATTGTCATGAATTTTATTATGAAATTCTTACTTTTTCCATCGGGATTACTATTCCCGTGTACGGCACTATTCACGTATACGGCACTATTCACGAAAAAAAATTAAATTTTCTTCTATTTGTCCAAGTTGCTTGTTAAGGTTCCTATCTTTGATTGGATATAAATTTTGAGCTCTATTCTTGAATTTTGCTCCACAAAGTATTATTATGGAGTATTTTTGAACTTGGATAAACTAAATTACGAATCCTTATTCTTTGTCCTTTATCTCACTAAATTCGTTATTTATATTATTTTTCATCATCCTTAGTCCTAAATGGTGATATAACTTAATATCTTTGGCCTGTAGAGCAAAGATGAATGATTAACTGATGAATATCTTTGGCCCGTAGTGCAAAGATGAACAGGTGTTGAGATGAACATGACCACTGGTGATACAAATGAATATCTTTGGCCTGTAGTGCAAAGATGAATATTTGATTCGAGATGTGTATTGATTGATATTGCAGGGATAAAATATTGATGATGGACTTTTAAATCATAGAAGATAGTAGACTTCATTCTCTACTTAACTCTTCTAATGAATTGTTATTTTCGCTGCGAATATTGATCTAAAACTTATTGTCAATAATATTTTATCTGAATTGTTGAAGACTAACGATAAATTGTTCTTTATTATCTTAGTTATAATATTCTTTACTGGGCTAGTTGAGCTCACCCTTTTCATCTATTGTCTTCTTAAGGAAATGAGAATGTCGCAAGAACTAGTCGGGGGACAGAGTGATGGTCCGAGTTAGAGCAGTATTAGTCCTCACTATTTCTAATAAATAGTGTGATAATAATTGTAATGAGGACTTAGTTTGAATATTAATATTTTCTACATATTTGTATTGACACTCACAGTTGTGTGGTCGTATTTTGCACGATCGTTTGATATAAAAGATTGTATTTGAATTTTGTACCATGTATTTGGTGACTCAGAATGGGTTGGGTTGACTTGACCTATTCTAGGGGCGTCACAGTATAGCTCAACTAGATCAACAATGGTTGGAACAAAACCAAGTTCAGTGACGAACTTTTTAATCCATACAGCCTCCTTGGCCGCACTAGAAGCAGCAATATACTCAGCCTCTATCGTAGAATCGGCTACTGTCTCTTGCTTTGAACTTTTCCAGCTAACAGCACCACCATTAAGGCAAAACACAAAACCTGACTGAGACTTATAGTCATCTATGTCAGTCTGGAAACTAGCATCTGTGTAACCCTTTACTGCCAGTTCGTGTTCACCTCCATATACCAAAAATGAATCCTTAGTCCTTTTTAGGTACTTGAGGATATTCTTGACTGCTGTCTAGCGACCTTCACCTGGATTCGATTGGTATCTGCTCGTCATGCTCAAAGCATACGAGACATCCGGACTAGTACATATCATGACATACATGATAGATCTAATTGTCGAAGCATAAGGGATCTTTCTCATACGCTCCTTATCATCATGTGATGTAGGACATTTGGCCTTAGAGATCTTAACACCATGAGACATGGGTAAGTGTCCTTTTTTTGCCTCTTGCATGCTGAACCGTTTTAGCACTTTATCAATATATGTACTTTGACTTAGGCCGAGCATTTTTCTCGATCTATCTCGATAGATCTTGATACCTAAAATATAGGTTGCATCACCCAAATCTTTTATGGAGAAACATTTTCCTAACCATATTTTTACAACTTGTAAGGAAGGAATGTCATTCCCAATAATTAATACGTCGTCAACATATAATACCAGGAATACAATGTGACTCCCACTAACCTTCTTATATACACAAGGTTCATCTTCATTTTTTATAAAGCCAAACTCTTTGACTGCTTCATCAAATTGAAGATTCCAACTCCGAGAGGCTTGCTTCAATCCATAAATGGATCGCTCAAGCTTACATACCTTTCCAACATCCTTTGGATTGACAAAACCCTCAGGTTGTGTCATATACACATCCTCAAGGAGATTTCCATTAAGGAAAGTAGTTTTGACATCCATCTGCCAGATTTCGTAATCATTAAAGGCTGCAATAGCAAGTAAGATCCTGATAGATTTAACCATTGCCACTGGAGAGAAGGTTTCATCATAGTCAACACCTTGAACTTGTTTGAAACCTTTTGCTACCAGTCGGCCTTTATAGGTTTGTACATTACCATCCATGTCAATTTTCTTCTTGAAAACCCACTTGCACCCGATTGGTTTTACCCCTTCAGGTGGATTAACCAAAGTCCATACTTGGTTAGTATACATGGAGTCCATCTCAGATTTCATGGCTTCAAGCCATCTCTCAGAATCTAGTCCATTCATAGCTTCTTGGTAGGAAGCAGGCTCATCGTGATCTATGAGCATCACATCGCCGTTTTGAGTCACAAGAAATCCATAATATCTCTCGGGCTCTTGGCGTGTCTTACCAGATCTACGAATGCCTCATGTAATTTGAGCAGGTTCACTTTCCACAATATCTTGTGGTTCCTGCTCATGTTCCAACTCAGGTTCAATGATATTTTGTGGTTCTCGAATTTCTTCGAGTTCTACTTTCCTCCCACTGTTTCCTTTAGAGACAAATTCTCTTTCTAGAAAAATACCAATTCGAGCAACAAATACTTTGTTCTTAGAAGGTTTGTAGAAATAATACCCTTTTGTTTCCTTTGGGTATCCCACAAAATTATATTTGTCAGATTTGGGTCCGAGATTGTCAGAAGCCAGACGTTTTACAAACTCCTCGCAACCCCAAATCTTCATGAACAACATACTAGGACGTTTCCCAGTCCACATCTCATATGGTGTCTTCTGAGCCGTCTTTGTAGGAACACGGTTGAGTGTGAATGCAGCTGTCTCTAGGGCATGACCCCAGAAGCTTATTGGAAGATCTGCATGACTTATCATCAATCGTACCATGTCCAACAAGGTGCGATTCCTCCTCTCAGACACACCATTCCATTGTGGTGTTCTAGGTGGAGTGAGCTGTGATATAGTACCACACTCCTTTAGAAGGTCATCAAAGTCTTGGCTTAAGTATTCACCTCCTCGATCAGATCGAAGGGCTTTTTGCTTTTGCCAAATTGGTTTTGAACTTCATTCTTGAATTCCTTGAACTTTTCAAAGGATTTGGATTTGTGTCTCCTAAGATACACATATCCATATCTACTGAAGTCGTCAGTAAATGTAACGAAGTAATAAAACCCACCTCTTGCTAAAGAACTCATGGGTCCGCATACATCACTATGTATAAGTCCCCATACATAGCTAGCCCGTTCACTGTGTACAATGAAAGGGGCTTTAGTTATCTTGCCTAATAAACAAGAATCGCATTTCTTATATAATTCAAAATCAAATGAATCCAAAAACCCATCTTTATGGAGTTTGAATATGCATTTCTCATTTATATAGCCTAAATGACAGTGCCAGAGATATGTCGGGTTTGAATCATTTGATTTAAATTGTTTTATATTTATGTTATAGATAGGTATTTCTAAATTAAGAATATAAAGACCATTAAACAATTGTGCAACACCATAACATATTTCATTTAAGTAAAACAAACAATTGTTGTTCTTTATTAAAAATGAAAAACCTTTCTTGTCCAAACAAGAAACAGAAATAATGTTTTTGCTCATAGCAGGCACATAATAACAATCCTCTAATTCTAATACCAGCCCAGTGGGCAAAGATAAATGATAAGTTCCTACGGCTAGTGCAGCAACTTTTGCTCCATTCCCAACTCGTAGGTCAACCTCTCCTTTCGCCAAAGTCCTACTCCTTTGGAGTTCCTTCACATTAACACAAATGTGAGAACTACATCCAGTATCCAATACTCATGAGGTAGAAGTAGACAAATTGACTTCTATAACATATATACCTGAATCAGAAGTCATACTTCCTTTCTTTTTCTTCAGTTCTTCCAAATAAGCATGACAATTCCTCTTCCAGTGTTCAGGTTTTCCACAGAAGTGACAATCACCTTCTTTAGCCACTCCACCTTTAGGTTTTAAAGCCTGTTTGGTTTTGGAATTGGGTTTGGCACCAGATTTAGATCCTATCATCTTCTTGCTTTTCCCCATTCTCTTAGCATTCCACTTTTGCACCATCATTATGGGAGTGGGGTCCTGCCTTTTTTATGTTGTTCTCAACAGTTCTTAACATGCTCAACAACTCAGTAAGTGGTTTCGTAATTTCATTCATAAGGTAATTCATAACGAATTAAGAGGAGTTGTTGTTCAGAGATTGCAAAACAAGATCATTTTGGGCTTTCGGAGAAATCGGAAAACCCAACCTACCAAGGTACTCAATATACCCAATCATTTTTAGCATATGTGGACCAACTGGATCACGTTCACCCATCTTGCAGTGATACAACGCCTTGCTTGTATCATACATCTCTTATCGAGTATGCCCTTCGAACAATTTCTTAAGATACTCGATCATCTCATAAGCATCCATTAACTCATGTTGCTTCTGAAGCTCAGAGTTCGTAGTTGCTAGCATTAGACAACTCACGTCCAGAGTATCATCTTGATGCTTCTTGTAAGCATTATGCTCTACACGTGGTGCAGTGTTAGCTGGTGCGGCAGGAATGGGCCCATCAAGGACATATAGCTTGCGCTCCAGTTTGAGGACAATCCTCAAGTTCCTATGCCAGTCTAGGAAATTAATTCCACTCAGTTTTTCCTTCTCAAGGACTGATCGTAGTGAAAGACTATTTGTGTTATTATTTGCCATTGATATCTACAATTTATTAGTGCAAAAATAATAAGTCAAATTGCAGAGTTTTGATATTATGTAATTGATAATAGTATATTCAAAATATACCTCCCACTATTTTATTCAAATTAATAGCCCTCACCATTAATTCGGAAAGCATTTTCTATTAAATCTTTCTTATGAGCTAAGATCCATATTTCATTATGCCTTAAGTTAGCTTTGGCTATTATCTCAAAACATAATTATTTAGGTAGACAACCCTTTGTCAATTATATTATATATAACTCCTAGATAGTTTGGTGAACAACATTTGTTTCTTGTTCATCTAATGGTACCTACCAAACTCTATGCCTCTAAGTCCACAATCCTATTGAGATAACTTAGTTAAGTCGGGCCCAATGATTTTAACAGTTTGGATATCACAATTATCCTATCGCATCTTACCAAGATAAATGGGGTACTTTGCTTTGGCAAACCTACATCCATCGGTCAAGGTCTTGATGAGTGTTATTCATTGGAAGACATCTGATTTAGACTTAATAATTTTATGAGGGATTTTATTAATTAATTTAGATCTCACCAATTTTAATCTTATTAAACATGCAAACTATTTATCATATCATATCGTATACAAGCATAAATAAAGTGCAAAATTAAATGTGTCACAGTTATGGCCTAACCATATGTCAATCTTTTCAAGCTAATGAAAAGATTGAAGGTCAGTCTAAGGTGGTAAAAGATATTCAAAATAGTAGCTTCCTTGGACCTTCCTCATGCATGTGTCTCCTCTCTATCATCATCTTGTCATCTTAATAGGTTACAATTGTACATTACATGACATAAAGAAACCTCGAGTTACATTCGAGGGGATTTAGATGAGAAGAGAATATTAAATCAGAATTTATAGAAAGGCACGACATGCAAGCCGTATTTCAAAACCAAAAACCACTAACCTAAGGGTCAAAAGGGCCATAACTGTGCACCATGCATATCACAATAAGCACATGACACAATTTATATAATTAAAGAAAACTATATATAAAATATTAGGGGGTCCAAGGGGGGGGTCCCCCCTGGCGGTGGTACGGCTGACCGATCAGCTAGCGAGTGGTCTCGCTGCCCAGTCAGCGAGCGGGTTCGGGGGCAGCGCCCCTGGAATTTTTTTTCAAACTACAATCTGTATTGTAGAATTTTTCCATACGAATCTCTGAAACAATTCTAGAATCATATACAATCCGCCAAAACACTCATAATAACAATACACCCAGATCATAACATATATGTCCAGTTTCGATTAATCATATTAAACCGAATTTTCATATTTCTAATCCAATTAGAACAGAAGTTGAATTGTTATTCCACCTTCTAGGATACGATTATCAGAACATCATATACATTCATATATATTACAGATTTCCAAAATACGCATACATGCAGAATATCATATATTCAATTTCAGATTGGAAAACATACATCATCATATATCATATATATCGAATACAATTAAAACACGTAATCTGAATTAATCATTTCGCAAATAGCTCTGATACCACTGTAGGGATTTTGGCACATAAACGCAACGGAAATTAAAATTTTTCGAAACCCTAAAAAAGGATCCATGCGAAAATATATTAATTCAGAGCTTTAGATTTATTTTACTGATTATCCAAGCTTGAATGGAGACGATGAAAATTCTGAAACAGCTTCGAATATTCAACACAATCCAAAGGAACTGCGTCTCTACGGTATCTACACGAATGCCCCGCGAATCGTCACACGATCTGCAGTGAAGAGAACTGCGGTACTAGCAGCCAAGGATCTGGACTTTCTCGTGTTTTTCTCTTTAGTCTCTCTCTAAGAGCGGCAAGGGTTTGGGTTTATAATGAATACCCTAAAACGGCTGATATATCATATATATAGTAGTTAAAGAAATTAACCAAAACTTAATCCAATTAAAAAAATAAAATCTGAATTTATATATATTATATCTTAATTAAGTCTTACTTAATTAATATACATATATATACAAATTATCCTATTAATTTAAATTCATAATTTAAATGCTATCAATAATATTAACATATTTAAATTCTTAAAATTTTAATTAATTCCCTTTTAATTACGTTCTAAGTGTGTGACCCTATAGGTTATTATTATGTTGACAATAATTTTAAAATCATATTATAAAATTATAAACATTGAGCGACATCTAGTAATGCATCACTGCTACCCAAATAATAATAAGATCGGTGATTCGATGCAACCTTTTCGTGACCAATGTTTCAATGTAATTTAATCCTTTTAACCTTGACATCCTATGTTAAACTCGAGTCATGGAATGTGTCATACTCTTCATAATTTAATTTGAGTTTTCTTGATCAATGAGTAGACTATATGAAACAAATCACTATTTGAGCATGGCCATGCATTTCATAGTCCTACTCAATCAAGAGGCCTATGGATATCACCCCTAATATATAGGAGGGTTAAATTCCATCTAGATCACTCATATTCCTCACACGATTCATAATGTACCCAATAATCACCTTTATTGTCCACCTTATTAAAGGTGACCTTTGATGATATCAAAGTACATAATTTCCCGTGTAGTAATATAGTGATTTCAGGTCGGAGGATCATTACATCATTGTCGCTATGAGAATTGCTTATGACACTTTGCATAATGCTCCACGTAGAATTCTCATAGTGGGCCTGTCAAGTACATTGTTCTCTAACATGAACCTATGCATTGACTCAATATCTCATATATTTATGACCAATGAGATTTGGCCATCAGTCAATCCAAATACTAGTCTCAATGTATCATTGTTGTCCCATTAACAATGACACTCGACTAGGGACATTTAGAATAATGATACTAATTGTAATTATATGATCTCATGTTCAAGTCACATACTTGAAGCCATATAATTTGTATCACTATTCTAAGGACTTTTATTATACTAACATTTATATAACGCAGTAAATAAAATCATAATAATATAATTCATTTATTCAATCAAATATAATATCAAAAAATGTTAAGCAATTACATCAAAGAATTAGCCTCTAGGGCATAAACTCTAACACCTAGATGGGTCCCGCGGCTTCCCGATTGGTAAAGTGAAGTCTGAAACGTGTTATTTTGGGCTCAGAATGGTCACATTATTTAAAAAGGTACCTTTATGGGTCAATTTTAAACCCCGAAAACCCTCTGAAAAAGCATAAATTCGGTAAAGATCAGAAATCCTGACGTTGAACGCCGGAAGACAAGAAAGTCAGAAAAAATCAATACTACATCTCAGAATCCACCGGCAACGAACCAGTGAAGGCGTCAGCTTGACCCCTGATAATGTAATCTACCAGCAACGAACCAGTGAAGGCATCGGCTCGACCCCCGATGATGTAATCCATAGGCAACGAACCAGTGAAGGCGTCGGCATAACCCCGATGATGTAATTCGTTGGCAACAAACCAGTGAAGGCATCGACTCGACCCCTGATGGTGTAATCCGTAAGCAACATACCTGTGAAGGAGTCGGCATAACCCTAATGATGTAATCCGTTGGCAACAAACCAGTGAAGGCATCTGCTCGACCCCTGATGGTGTAATCCGTTGGCAACATACCAGTGAAGGCGTCGACATAAACCCGATGATGTAATCCGTTGGTAACATATTAGTGAAGGCATCGGCATAACCCCAATGATGTAATCTGTTGTCCACAAGCCAGTGAAGGCATCAGCTCGACCCCCGATGGTGTAATCCATTGGCAACAAACCAGTGAAGGCATTGGCATAATCCCGATGGTGTAATCCGTTGGCTACAACCAGTGAAGGCATCGACTTGACAACCAATGGTGTAATCCATTGGCAACAAACCAGTGAATTCATCGACATAATATAGATGGTATAATCCGTTGGACAAACCAACGCAGGTCGGCTCAGCGCTGATAAGGTAATTCGTTGGCAACAACCCAACATCGGTTGGCTCAGCCCCGATAAAGTAATTCGTTGGCTACAACCCAATGTGGGCGTCAACTTAACCTCGACGACATAATCCTTATAATTTTCTTATAATCTCACATATCATTATATATCTTACACATGACATTGTATCATCAGATTTACCTTGTCGTGGATTCTCCATGTCTAGTAATCATTGTCGTGTTCATTCCATTACATTGCATAAACATAACAAAGAGGGGCATCTGTAGATACTCAAAATTTTACTTCCTTTATACTAACCTTGCAGAAGGGCAAAAGCATAATTTTACTTCAGAGATAACCCCGAGGTAGGGTAAAAATATTAGGTCATCCTGGAGATAACCCTGTGAATGATTCAAAGGACCAATGACATTCGAAAATGTCGCTAACCGACATAGGATCGCCAAGCTGAGACAGTGTCCGCAGAAAACCACCTCACCAAATCTCGAATTACATGCCATCGAAGATAAGCCAACTAACTGCAGTCTGGAACAGGAAGATATATCTCAGCTACCAGCATCATCTTCTTGGATCCCGATTCAGTCAGACTCGATCTTATTCAATCGCATTCAGCAAAGACTCTCCCAAAGTTCGGTCTGCGAAGGTCGACTTTCTCTGAATCGGGACCGAAGGAACACTTTTTGAGATAGCGGGACTCGTGGGGCCCAGCCGTATCCATACATGTGTCTAGCCACATGTATGGATGCGGCTAGCTCTGACAGATTAAAAGAGCAATATCAACTCATTTAGAAAAAAAGAGAAGAGTTTTAGAGGGAGAAAATTATTTCTAGAGAGAATCCCTCGGGTTGGACTTGTATACACCAACTTTGAGCCATTTTATCTTGTTTAGCATCTACTTGGAGTCGCGAGAGTGTTCTAAGTTGATCCCGGGTGATAAAATGCTTGTTCACGCGTCCCACAAGGTGAAAAAAATGCTTTCTTTAGCTACGTTCTTTGTAATTTTTGTTCAATATACTAGATTGATGTTATATATTGTTTAAATCTAGTTAAAATTATTATTTTCTAAGCATATTGTGTAATAGTTGATATATATTACAATTCTATCGATTATATTGTGCATATCGCAATAAAGTTTAGAGGCTAGATCTACCTAGATCTAAGCCGAATCTAGCCTTTTGAGTGGTTATTAAGCATGAAGCTTTAACCCGTATGCTAGATCGATTTAGATCCATGGTAGATCTATGCATTTATTGCTTTTAATCAGTCCTGGTTACCCCGTATATCCATAGATTTGTATCTAGTGGCGAAATGGGTTCGAAATAGCTTGAAACGGTGATTTCAACCGATGAAATCATCTAATATCAAAGCCTAGGATATTGTATATATGTATTCCCACGTAAATAATGTGTACGTAGGAATCCCGGTGTTGAGATCCTCTATTAGATCCCGACTTGATTACCACGATGGACCGGTTTTTATGATGTAATGTTTAAATAATGCAAATATCAATGTATATGTAATATTTGGATCTTGAAGACGAACTCGAGGGGTTAGTCCCGAGAAGTCGGATTCAAGATCACGTGATAGTGAAAACTTTAATTGTAGGTGCTCGATTTCAGCGAGATGGCTTACATGCCCGATAATGATCCGACCCTTTTTGGAGCTTTTTACATGTATATCATCAAAATGATTTCTAATAAAACCACAAAGAGCTTTACCTGACAATAAAGCTGTTGGGGATAGAAATTAGATTATAAACAGAAGTATCAAATGACCTCGATTCCTATTTGATGAAGGATTTGAAAACTTTGTTTTCAAAACATCATTGATATATATTGTGTTCTAAAAATGAACTTTTATATAAATCAAATCCTTTGTGCATAGGGTTAAAGAGGTACAACACTAATTTCGTAATAATTACATATACTGAAAAAATTAATAATGGAAGTATCAAAGGTCCTTGATTACTATTCGGGAGAAGGATTTGAAAACCTTGTGTTTTCCCAAAATATCATATAAAATGTATATTTTGTCTAAAAATAAACTTTTGCTAAATCAAACCTTTCGTACATAGGTGCAAACGAGGAACAACACTACTTTAAAATAACCCACAATGAGACTTAGAATAAACCTTTCCAAATAACACACACACACACACACACACACTTTATCCATAGAAAATCAATAAGATGCGGTACCGTGTTTTTTCACGGGAGTCGGGGGGTGCCTAACACCTCCCATCCGCTTCACCTAGCCCCCAAATTCCGCGAATCTCAGGGTTTCAGACCAATTTTTCGGAGTCACATATTGGACCATATTGCGAAAACTATTAAAACTCGAATGAGTTGGTACATCCATTTAAACCATACCAACTGGCGGCTCTGTCTCATTTGGTCCAATCATAAAATAATAAAATCAATCTTTTCAAAGTCGTCGACACTTATGTCGGTACCGCTTTCCTAAAACTTCACCCTTTTAATAAAATCCAAAGACCTAGCGAATGAAAAAGGGTAAAAAAAAACAAACACAAACTTAGGAAAGATGGACATTTCGTGTTCGAAAAAGAAGGAATTTTTCCCGACGTCAATAGATTGTCTCAAAGAAAATGGTGTATCTGAAAGGAGGAATCGAACATTGTTGGACATGGTTCGTTCCATGATGAGTTTTACCGATCTTCTAGTATCGTTCTGGGATTATGCCCTAGAAACGGCTGCATATCTACTAAATAAGGTCCCTTCAAAATCGGTTCCCAATACTCCATTTAAGATGTGCGCAAAGAGGAGACCTAGTCTTAAGCATGTTAAGATTTGGGGATGTCCAGTTTATGTGAAAAGGTTTTAAAATGATAAGCTTGGGACAAGATCTGATAAGTAAACGTTTGTGGGATATCCTAAATAAAGTTTGAGATACTATTTCTACAATCCTACTAAGCAAAAGGTGTTTGTTGCAAAACACGCTGCCTTCTTGGAAAAGGAGTTTATCCTTGAAGGGGCTAGTGGGAGGAAAATAGATCTTGAAGAAATTCAAGAACCACAAACCAGTACAGATCAATTGGATGAACCTGTTCAAGTAGATACACCTTCTATACAACACCCTATTCATAAATCTGGAAGAGTACCGAAGATACCTGAAAGGTATGGATTGGTCATAGAGGATGACGATGAGGTACGTATCATGAATGATGATGATCCATTGAATTACGAACAGGCTATGAGTAGTAAAGACTCGGAGAAATGGCAAGAAGCCATGAAATCCGAGATGGACTCCATGTATGAGAAAAAAGTATGGACTTTGGTTTCATCACCTGAAGGCATTAAGCCTATTGGGTGCAAATGGGTCTTTAAAAGAAAGATTAGAGCGGACGACAAGGTAGAGACCTATAAGGCCCGACTGGTTGTGAAAGGTTTCAAACAAAGACAAGGTGTTGACTATGATAAAACTTTCTCTCCAGTAGCAATGCTCAAGTCCATTCGAATTTTGCTTGCGATTACAGCTTACTATGACTACGAAATCTGGCAAATGGAAGTGAAAATGGCCTTCTTCAATGGAAACCTTGAGGAGGATGTGTATATGACACAGCTAGAGGGATTTGCTTTAACGGTTGGAACAAATCAAGTCTATAAACTGCAACGATCCATTTATGGGTTGAAGCAAGCTTTTCGTAGGTGGAACATCCATTTTGATGAGACAAAGAGTTTGATTTTATCAAAAATGAGGATGAACCATGTGTGTAAATGAAGGTTAGTGGGAGAGCTGTTTCATTCCTTGTATTATGTTGATGATATATTACTGATAAGGAATGATATTCCGATGCTACAGTCAATTAAAATCTGGTTATCTAAACACTTCTCCATGAAGGACTTGGGAGAAGCATCCTATATTTTGGGGATAAAGATCTATAGAGATAGATCTAAAAGGATGCTTGGCTTATCCCAAGGAACGTACATTGATACGATGCTAAAGAGGAAGTAGCTGTAGTCTAGCACTATAAAATTTACCTTACCCAGGTTCTACTAATTCAACAATCAGTATAGCAATAAGCAAGGATCGATCCCACAGAGAGTGAATT
Organism: Panax stipuleanatus; assembly: GCA_020205555.1. NCBI lineage: Eukaryota > Viridiplantae > Streptophyta > Magnoliopsida > Apiales > Araliaceae > Panax > Panax stipuleanatus. Next base: position 57,834,504 of record CM035119.1, read on the forward strand.
GTATTTTAATTATCTAATGATTTCCAATGAATTGGGGGATTTTTGTTTGAAAAACTATATTTAACAAAAATAAGTTTAAAGAAAATATCAATGAGTAAAAAGACCAATTCTTCCGTTCAGTATCCCTTTTTAACAATTATGATTTAACTAAGTGTTTACACTATTTATCTTCCACTGAGATTAATAGCCCTAGATAACCGCAATCGTAAATTACTCGAAATTCTCATTAAGTGTAGATCTAATGCGACGATTGCCAACAAGAGATTCTAACTAACATACAACCTAGAACTATCAGTCTAGATTTAATATGATAGAAGCATTAAGCATGAGAATTAGATTATTCCAAGCAATAATTACACAATCAGGAATTATTTAACTTGTCTTCTGAATATCTTAACAATATTTCAAAGCTTATCCACAATAAAATACTGTTAATCACTACTTAGATTAGACACACTTTATTTGCTTAAAATCTGTCTTAATCTAGCAGATGATATCAATTTCTTAATTTAATCCTGCAAAAACCAAATTAATTAATTGGATAACATATATGAAAGTTCATGTAGATAATTGGAATAAATCTCAAGATTGAAAAATAAATAGAATAACTTGATCAAATCATTAATTGATAAATAAGTTAAACATTCCTTCAGAATTGAAATAGAGAACTTAGCTTGACATGCTTGAATCTCCAAAATAAAGATTTGTAGCCTCCAAGCAATCCAAGAGAATGTAGAATAAAAGCTGACAAAAAGATAGATAAAACTAATAAAATAACTTCTATAAATAGTCTATACCAAAACCTAAGTAAATAAGGCAAGTTAAAATCCCTTTCCTTGTCAACTTGTGCTCTAAAAACCATAATCCTTAGCAAATTCGTTTGTCTAGCGCGCCCCGCGCCACACACCCCGAGCCCGTCCTCTATATAACCTGGTGCGCCTCGCGCTAGGTATGCAGCAACAATGGCCTCTTTGTGGGGCGGCCCGAGCCTCTTGCCGTATTGAGCCAGCGCACACCCCGCGCCTGGCTGTCAGCTATGTTGACTTGCAATTATTTTATTCTTCAATCCTCCCTTTTGTCCCTTTATGCTTAGCTTCACTCCAATCCTGCACATGCACACAAAACATATAAAAAGTAACATGCACACTTAAGTATTAACAAAATAACAAGCCAAGAAATACCTATTAAGTAGGTTAAAAACCTACTTATCAAATATCCCCAAACTTGAACATTTACTTGTCCTCGAGCAAACAAACACAATGAATGCAACTAAAACAAATGAATGCAACCTAACAAAATCGAGTAGACATCTCAGTAACCAAACACATGTTTATAATCTTTACCAATTAACACTTCAACTCACCATCCATCTTGACTCATGACCAATCATAGACTCTTGCATTATTATATCACATACATGACTCCAATCCACTCTCATGCGTGTGTGTCCAATTTTATATCAGCAGTTTAAAGAGAGTCACATGATTATTTCCAACAAACATCCTACTTTTACACAGATAACTTTCATAAACATGGCATTTAGATAAGTATTGTGGAAATCAGGCTTAAAAGCAAAAACAGAATAATCATTAAAGCTCATGCTTTGTGGGTACGTTTTAACGCTCCATCCCACCAATTATCTTATATTTCTGACTCGTGCAATTTTTAACCTCCTTAGGCTTTTTAATGTCACCCGTGTAACAGACTTTCGACAAACGACTCCCAAACCCGAAGGCTTTAGGGTGCTAGGTGTTAAGACATCCCCTATGGTTTACTTGTCCAAGTAACAAAGGCCACGAGGTCAAACAAAGTCAGTTTTTATTCCATGAATACTTTTTTTTTTAATTTTTTTTCTTTATATTTTTCTCTTTTCTGAGCCTTAATTCCCCCAAACTTATGTTTTAGCCAATTCTCTATCTCTAATCTGTGATCAAGTAAGTGTTTGAGTTCTTAATACATATGAATCCCTAATCACTACTGATAATTAATCGGTGTGCTTGAAAGTTGAGAGAAAATCAAAAATCATGCAATGACGTTACTATATTTGAAATTAATCAGATCATGAAGCTCAATTTTATGCAAGATTTAGTGAGAATCAAAATTATCAACCATGTATCTCTTTACCTTGACTTACTGCTCAATCTCTATGTATATATATGAATGCTTCTACTAATAGAAATCCTAATATAACTGCAATTTTTTTTTAAAATGCATATGAACAGAATCTACTCTAAATGCAACCTAATCTATATGCTAAAATACTAAAAATTTGAAATTTTACCCCCACACTTAAATCAAGGAATGTCCTCATTACTTGGCATATGAAAGAAGAAAAACGAGGACTTCCTTGAGCGACGAGTTAAAACTCGTCGGATTCGTCGGAGTCTACTGGGGGGTAGCGAGGCAAAACTGGAGGAGTGGGCAGCTGGACTGGGTCAGAGTTGGAAGAGAAATACAAGAATGCGTCAGCTAATGCGGTAAAAGCCCCAACATTGTAGATGTGCATCGTAGCTGGGAGTTGGGCCAGTCGCATACTCCTTCGATGACTTCGTCGCTGGAAAGTAGAAGGCGACTCTGGGGGCGACTCTGGTTAGGCCTCATCATCCGATGGCTCGTCAGCTTGTGGCGGGGAGGGTGGTGTGGATGGTGGAATCATGATGAACCCTTCAACCCGCGGATGGGATATAGCCCCTGTCCAAGGTCTGTACTGCTCTATAGTGCGATGGTCAATGATGGCCATAGGCTGCTGGACTGGCTCTGAAACATGCCACTGAACTCCCGCTTGGTGGCACAGGTCGTTGATCAGAAACCCATACAGTAGTCCTCCAGTGGTTCTCCCTCGCAGAGCTCAGTCAATTGACTGTTGAATCCAAAGGCTGACGTCCACATTGAAAATTTGAAACTCATTATTATCACCGACCTCATGAGTGACGATTCCATAGAGAAGCCTTGCTCGTTCTTTGGTGACGTCATTTTGATGAAGCGTTGGCATTAAGTGAGCACATATGAAGGCGTATAGGCTTTACCATAACGACTTAATGCGGTGTGTGGAAAATGGACTTTTTCCCCAATTTCTACATTAGTCACCCATTGAGTGCCTGGCTTGCAAAGGCGAACTATTATCTCATCCAAATTTGGCAGACGATCTTCGTAGCGTTTCATATGCGGTGTCTCCAACCCTAAGTAATCATTGATTTCCCCCACTCGGAATGATACCGTCTTGCCCTGGACCGTTGCCACGCGACTAACATGTTCTATTGCGTTGGCATAGAACTCATTTCACAATGTTGATCACCGCTGGCCTTGGTTGCTCTACCAACTTAAACCATCCAAGCTCCACAATCATCTGTGACATATCGCCGTCGAGGTTTGCATCTGGCTTTAGCCCTCTTTTTAGAACCAAGGTTTTTTTGTCTATAACCTTGACGTAACGTGTTGTTGTCCCTTCGCTCACAAATCGAGTGGCATCAAAACGTGGCGGAGGAGTAGAGGATGAAGTCCTTGCTCATTTGGAAGTCATGATGATGCTTGCTTGTCAAATTGCTCCTAACGGGTTGAAAATAGCCTTGAAAATCCTGTTGAAGCAAATTATCGAACACGTGGTGGGCGACAAAGTCTCTCCCCCAAACTTAGTATACTTTGTTAGATCAAATATCCCAAATATAAGCAATTTAACCTTGGGTCATTCAGTAACCCAAGGATTCCCAATTCAATTAATAAAGAAACTCAATGAAAGTTTGGATACAAAACTCCAAATTCAATGAAAACTTGTTTTTCCCTTTTTGCTTTGTGTACTTCAATGGGATGGTTGTGGAGTATTGAACTCACTCTTAGTGCTTCCAATTTCTATTGCTTTCACTTGCTCTTTCTTTCTATTGTGATGAAGATTGGTGCATGTGATTGAGCAAATTCGGGATTGGGGAATATGTGATGGATGAATTTGTGAGGATGGGTGGAAGTGGATTGAGTATTTGTAATGGATTAGGTCTAGAAAGAAAGTAGAAGTAGAAAAGGATTTGGATTGGGAGCTATGAACTTAGAATTGGAGTTAGGAGTTTGAAAAGGAATAGGGATAGAGAGAGGGAAGTTGATTTGGGTTAGGAGAGTGGAAAAAAAGCTTAAAACCGAGTTTTAAAAATAGGAATTTTTGACCTGCGCGTCCCGCGCCCGGTCCATGTGAGCTGCCGCGCGACCCGCACTTGAACGGGGTTTGAGATACTGCATGGTCAGCACGCCCCGTGCTGGATGAGGTTTTTCGAGTCTACAACTCTGCATAGGGAGAGTGCCTCGCGCGTGAATGCCTTGTGCTAGGGTGCGGCCTGCGCCACTTAACATGTTGTGACTTTTGCTTTTTAGTTCTTCTTGCTTTGTCTCCTGCCTAGAATTGACAAACAAAATCTTTTAGCACAGAAAGGTTTCACTATTTTTACTCATAATAATGAAATATAAAAGTACATCTAATATGAATAAAAACTACTAGTGAATTAAGAACTTGGGTTGCCTCCCAATGAGCTGCCCATGTTTAACGTCATTGGCTCGACTGTAGACCACTCATTTATCCGGAAGGCGGATCCATCAGCATCACGACTTCGACCTCCTCAATTAGACTTCTATCCAAAAACGGCTTTAGCCTATGGCCTTTTACTTTGAACATATTTCCAGTCTTCAGGTTTTGCATATCTACGACACCATATGGAAAAACATGAGTGATGACAAATGGTCCCTCCCAGCGAGAGCACAATTTTCCTGGAAATAACTTTAATCGTGAGTTGAAGAGAAGAACTTTCTATCCCATAATGAAATTTTTCCTCAAGATCTGCTTATCATGAAAGGCTTTTGTCTTCGTTTTGTACAGATTAGAACTCCCGTATGCTTCGGTCCATAATTCTTCAAGTTCTTGTAACTGCAGCTTCTTATTGACTCCAGCTTAATCCATATTCATATTGCATTGCTTGATCGCCCAGAAAGCTTTATGCTCGAGCTCTACAGGTAGGTGGCATGGTTTTCCGAACACTAGCCTATAAGGAGACATACCTATTGGAGTCTTGTATGCCGTCTTATAGGCCCATAGTGCATCGTCTAATCTCAAACTCCAATCCTTTCTGTTCGGGTTGACTACTTTTTCCAAAATAGACTTGATCTCTCGGTTGGAAACCTTAACTTGGCCATTGCTTTGCGGATGATAAGATGTAGAGACCCTGTGAAGAACGTTGTACTTCTTCAACAAGGCTGCTAACACCCTATTACAGAAATGAGTGCCGCAATCACTAATGATGGCCCGTGGTGCTCCAAACCTGACAAAAATTTTAGTCCTGACAAAATCTGCAACAACTTTTGTATCGTCAGTCCTAGTAGCTTTAGCTTCCACCCATTTTGAAAAATAATCAACTGTGAGCAAGATATAAATATTTCCAAAATAAACAGGAAACGGTCCCATAAAATCAATACCCCAAACATCAAAGATTTCTACTATTAGTATAGGGTTTTGTGGCATTTGATTTTTTTGAGATATATTACCACTTCTTTGGCAGTTTTCACAAGATTTACAGAATTCATATGAGTCTTTGAAAATAGAGGGCCAAAACAAACCACTCTCTAACACCTTACGTGTTGTTCGTTTAGGTCCAAAATGACCCCCACAAGCATAGGAATGACAGAAAGTTAGAATAGAGTTGAATTCATTATTAGGTACACAACATCTAACTATCTGATCAGCAAAAAATTTCCATAAATATGGGTCATCCCACACATAGTGTTTTGCGTCACTCCTAAGCTTTTCTTTTTGAGATCTAGAAAATTCACTTGGTAAATACTTACTCACTAAAAAATTCACAATATCGGCATACCATGGAGTTGTGTTGCCAATGGATAGTAGATGCTCGTCCGAGAACATGTCATGTAAAGGTAGTGCTTCCTTCTTCTTGAGAATTTTGCTCAAGTGATCCACCACCAAATTGTCTGCACCCTTCTTATCTTTGATTTCCAAGTCAAATTCTTGCAGCAGAAAGATCCACCGTATGATTCGAGGTTTGAACTCCTTCTTGGTCAGCAGGTACCTGAGAGCAGCATGGTCAGAATAAACTATTACTTTAGTACCAAGTAAATATGATCTAAATTTTTCTAAAGCAAATACAACAGAAAAAATTTCTTTTTTCGTTGTTAAATATATCTCAGATGCGTTGAACATCCTAGAGGCATAGTAAATGGCATGAGCAGCTTTGTCAATCTTTTGACCCAAGACGGCGCCGACAGCATAGTTGCTTGCATCACACATTATCTCGAACGAGAGCTTCCAATTTGGTGGTTAAATGATAGGGGTGGACGTCAGTAACTTCTTCAAGGTATCAAAAGCCACCTTGCATTCGTCACTAAACTGGAACTCCTCATCTTTCTGAAGCAACTTGTATAGGGGCAATGCTATCTTGGCGAAGTCTTTGATAAACCTGCGATAAAAACCTGCATTTCCAATAAAAGAACGAATCTCCCGCACACTGATGGGGTAAGGCAATGCAGATATAATATCAATTTTAGCTTTATCGACTTCTAAACCGTTGACTGACACTTCATGACCAAGCAAACATCGATCCAGTACACGTGTCAAGTTGTCTAAGCATGCATCTAATGAATCACCATGAACTGTGAAATTATACATAAAGACCTCGATGCATTCTTCTAAAAGATCTAAAAAGATACTCACCATGCATCGTTGAAAAGTACCTAGGGCATTGCAAAGGCCAAAGGACATTTGTCGGTAGGTAAAGGTTCAAAAAGGACACATGAATGTGGTCTTTTCCTGGTCTTCAGGGGCGATCACAATCTGGTTATAACCTGAAAAACCATCTAGAAAGCAATAATAAGAATGCCCAACTAAATGTTTTAACATTTGATCAATAAAAGGAAGGGGAAAGTGATCTTTTCTAGTTACGGTGTTCAACCTCCTATAGTCGATACACAATCTTCAACCTGTATGCATTCGTGTGGGCACTAATTCATTATTATCATTCATGACAACCGTGATACCGGATTTCTTAGGAACTACCAACACCGGATTTACCCATTCACTATCGGAGATGGAGTAGATGATTCCTGCATCAAGTAATTTAATTACCTCTTTCTTCACTACCTCCATCATTGGTGGGTTCAACCTTCTTTGTGCATCTCTCGTCGGTTTAGCTCCTTCCTTTAACAAAATTCGATGCATGCACATCACGGGACTAACACCCTTGATGTCTGCTATAGTCCAACCAAATACTATGATGTGGTCCCTAAGGACTCTTAATAACTTTTCTTCCTGCACTTTGGTTAGATTACTAGCAAAAGTTTCATTAGCCCCTAAATATGCATATTTTAAATGTGCTGGAAATTGTTTTAATTCAAGTGTTGGAGCTTGCTCCACAGATGGTAATAGCTTTTGATGAGTTACAGGTAGTTGGATTAATTGGACTGCATGCTTTTTTGAGAGTTTAGGTAATGACTGTAATGCAGCCACAGTCTTCTTCAAGTCCTGATTGTGCTCAAATTCATATGTCTCATCCATGTTCAAATTGCTAGAAATAGCAACCTTCAAACTATCTCTTTGAATTTGTTCAAACGTTTCCTGCACTAACGAATCACATACATCAATAGCATAAACCTGACATATATCACTTAGGTACTTCATGGCATCATAGATATTGAATTGGATCTTCTCGCCATCAAATTTCATTGTCAAGGTCCCGTTGTGATCATCGATCATAGTTATTACTGTCTTTAGGAAGGGTCTTCCTATCAAGATGTGTGATGGGTTCGGAGAAGTATCATATATTCCATATCCACGATGTAAAAATTTGCAGAAAAGATTAGTTCATTCACCTGCACCAAGACATCTTTGACTACCCCTCGGGGGTATGTGTTAGTACGATCAACCAATTGAATAATCACACCGGTATTTTTCAAGGGTCCAAGATTCAGAGATTTATAAATAAATAATTACATCACATTTATTGAAGCACCTAAGTCTAGCATGGCCTTTTCAAATCTAGTGTTTCCTATCTTACATAGGATCGTAAACATGCCTGGATCTTTACATTTAGGTGGCATTTTTTTTTGTAAAATAGCCGATACATTTTCCTCTACTGTAACTTTCTCATCATTTTCCAATTTTTGCTTATTAGTGCACAATTCTTTCAAACATTTAGCATACCGTGGCACTTGTTTAATAACATCTAGTAATGGGATATTCACATCTACTTTCCTAAAAGTCTCTAGAATTTCTTTATCCTGTTTATTTTTCTTTGAATTTCTAGAATTTCTATGAAGAAAAGGAAGAGGAGTATCTATGTGACAAGGAGGATTAGGGTGTACCTTAGGTATTACTGGTGCCTACTTTTTTTGCTCTTTCTCATACTTAGCTATAGCCTTTGGTGTATCCATCTGTTTTCCACGCCGCAGGGTTATAGCACTGGCATTCTCCTTTGGGTTCACAACAGTCTGCAATGGAAGCATCCCTAAACCTTGAGAGTCCAACCGACCTATAGTAGTGGCTAATTGGCTCATCTGACTCTTCAAGCTGTGGATGGAAGACTTCGTCTCTTGTTGGAATTGTTGTGTCTGTTGCATGAACGCCTTAAACATGTCCTCCAAGGATGTTCCAGGATTGGCCGGTGCTGCTGGTCTGGGTTGGTACTATGGCTGATTTGGCTGAAACTGCGGTTTAACTGGGTAAAAACCTTGCGCCTGCGGCCTAGCACCCCCATAACTGAAGTTAGGATGATCCCTCCATCCTGGATTGTATGTGTTGGAGAAGGGATCATATTTCCTCTGCGGTTGTGCTTAGTAATTCCCCACTGCATTAGCTTGCTGTGTAGTATCCTCCTCTTGCAATGTCGGGCATGCATATTTAGGGTGCCCCGCCATTAAACAGATTTGGCAAGCTTGTGCAACCGGTGCGTTACCTGTAGCTAATTGTTTCACCAAAGAAGTTAAGTCAAAAATTTGTTGCTCTACATTATTTGTGCTTACCTCACTTACTCTTTGGGCTAAATTAGAATTCCTTGTTCCATACTGTTGTGCATTGGCGACCATGTTGGCAATCAAGTTCTTAGCCGCCTCCGGTGTTTTGTCCATTAATGTACCTCCACTAGTAGCGTCGATCATACTCCTATCCATTGGTAAGAGTCTTTCATAAAAGTAGATGATAAGGTGTTGATAGTCGATTTGGTGAGGTGGACAGCTGGTGCAAAGCTTCTTAAATCTCTCCCAGTACTCATATAGTGTTTCACCACTAAACTGTCGGACTCCACAAATGTCCTTCCTGATGTTGGATACTCTTGAAGCAGGAAAATACTTCTCCAAAAATAGCCTTTTCATGTCGTTCCATGATTGAATTAATCTCGCGGGGAGATAAAACAACCAATCTTTTGCTAAGTCTCCCAGTGAGAAAGGGAAAGCTCTCAGCGTAATCCGATCCTCCGTGACATTGTGTGGCTTCATGGTGGAGCACACAATATGGAATTCCTGCAAATGTTTGTATGGATCGTCACCTGTAAGACCACAAAAAGTAGGCAAAAGGAGAATTAGTCCAGATTTTAGTTCAAACGAAACATTTAAAGCAGGATATTCAATACAAAGAGGTTGTTGAATAAGATTAGGAGTTGACAACTCCTTCAAAGTCCTGTTATTTGGCACCGCCATCTCCTCTTCTGATTCGCTTGAAGAAGATTGGTTCGAAAGTGGTGTGAGTGCGATGTTGAGGCCTGGTGATGGAGCTTCTTCATAATCTGCAAGTGATCCTTGTTTTTTTCGAGCTTCTGTCCTAAGCCTTCGTGCGGTTCTCTCTATTTCTGGATCAAATTTCAAATCAAGAGGGTGAGAGGATCGAGGTGTAAAAATAAAAATAAAAAATGAAAACAATCGAATAAATAAAACCAAATAACACTCCCCGACAACGGCGCCAAAATTTAGTAGTTGTCGTCTAGCACTACAAAATTTACCTTACTCAGGTTCTACTAATTCAAGAATTAGTATAGTAATAAGCAAGGATCAATCCCACAAAGAGTGAATTGTATTTTAATTATCCAATGATTTTCAATGAATTGAGGGATTTTGGTTTGAAAAACTATATTTAACAAAAGTAAGTTTAAAGAAAATATCAATGAGTAAAAAGACCAATTCTTCAGTTCAGTATCCCTTTTTAACAATTATGATTTAACCAAGTGTTTACACTATTTATCTTCCACTGAGATTAATAACCATAGATAACTGCGATCGCAAATTACCCGAAATTCTCCTTAAGTGTAGATCTAATGCGACGATCACCAACAAGAGATTCTAACTAACATACAACCTAGAACTATCAGCCTAGATTTAATATGATAGAAGCATTAAGCATGAGAATTAGATTATTCCAAGCAATAATTACACAATCAAGAATTATTTAGCTTGTCTTCTGAATATCTTAACAATATTCTAAAGCTTGTCCACAATAAAATATTGTTAATCGCTACTTAGATTAGACACACTTCATTTGCTTAAAATCTGTCTTAATCTAGCAGATGATATCAATTTATTAATTTAATCCTTCAGAAACCAAATTAATCAATTGGATAACATATATGAAAGTTCATGTAGATAATCGGAATAAATCTCAAAATGGAAAAATAAATAGAATAACTTGATCAAATCATTAATTGATTAAGTTCAACATCCCTTCAGAATTGAAATAGAGAACTTAGCTTGACATGCTTGAATCTCCAAAACAAAGATTTGTAGCCTCTAAGCAATCCAAGAGAATGTAGAATAAAAGCTGACAAAAAGATAGATAAAACCAATAAAACAACTCCTATAAATAGTCTATACCAAAACCTAAGTAAATAAGGCAAGTTACAATCCCTTTCCTTGTCAACTTCTGCTCTAAAAACCCTAATCCTTAGCAAATTCGTCTGCCTAGCACGCCCCGCGCCCGTCCTCTATATAACCTGGCGCGCTCCTCGCTAGGTATGCAGCAACAATGGCCTCTTTGTGGCGTGGCCCGCGCCTCTTGTAGTATTGAGCCACTATGCCCCGCGCCTGGCTGTCAGCTATGTTGACTTGCAATTCTTTTATTCTTCAATCCTCCCTTTTGCCCCTTTATGCTTAGCTTCACTCCAACCCTGCACATGCACATAAAACATATGAAAAGTAACATGCACACTTAAGTATTAACAAAATATCAAGCCAAAAAATACCTATTAAGTAGGTTAAAAACCTACTTATCAAGAGGTTTAGCATGGAGGATTCCAAAAGAGGTCTCATGTCGATGAGCCATGGAATACATCTCTCCAAGAAACATGCCCCAAAGAAACCTGAGGAGAAAAATCGTATGAGTAAGATTCCTTATGCTTCAGCAATAGGATCTATCATGTACGGTATGCTATGTACGAGACCTGATGTCGCTCATGCACTTAGTATAACGAGCAGATATCAGTCTAATCCTGAAGAAGAACACTAGAAGGCAGTGAAAAATATCCTAAAGTACTTAAGAAAAACTAAGGATTATTTCTTGTCTACGGCGGGTCTGAATTGAAACCAGAGGGCTACAAAGACTCAAGCTTTCAAACGGACCAAGATGACGATAAATCCGTTTCGGGGTATGTGTTTACCTTAAATGGTGGCGCATTGAGTTGGAAGAATTCCAAGCAGCAAATAGTTGCTGATTCAGTAACAGAGGTAGAGTACATAGCTGCAAGTGAAGCTGCAAAGAAAGCTGTTAGGATGAAGAAGTTCATAACTGAACTTGGTGTGGTTCCTAGCATTAGAGGAGCAGTACCTTGATTTTGTAACAACACCGGAGCTGTTGCACAAGCTAAGGAACCTAGGTCTCATCAGAAATCCAAACACGTGTTGCGGTGGTTTCATTTGATTAGAGAGATCATTGAAAGAGGAGAAGTCAACCTAGAGCGTGTGGACTCTCAAGACAACATTGCTGATCCATTTACTAAAGCTTTAACACAACAACAGTTTGATCGTCACTTAGAGAAGATGGGTATGAGATACTATGGAGATTGGCTTTAGTGCAAGTGGGAGATTGAAAGTAGTATGCATATAAGCCAATCATGTATGATGATAAAGCATATAATTTGAGACAATCTTATTTATTTATTAATAATTGTGTTATTCAATTAAAGGTATTTAATTTATCTACACAGTGTTGTTTTTATAAGATATGATAAACCCATAGTTTTAAGCAATGCTTTTTGAATCATGATGATGATCATGCTAATGAGATCTAAATTTTTAGACAGCTTAAAACTAAAATTGTTCCCAATCGTTGGATTACTAAAAAGAGGATTAATGAATTCGGATAGATTTGTACATACGTTGACTTGCTCATTGGATGAGGATGATTGATCTCATAATCATTTCTGTGGAGACACTAAAGCAAGTATGTAGGTGCTTATTGGAGAATAAGTTCACTGAACGTGGCTCGCTAAGGAATACCTAATGGAGTTTTACTTGCCTATCAATAGGAATATCTTAAGTGATAGTAGTACAAATAATCCTTAGACTTGAGATCATCATAGTATCTTGTGTATGATGAGTTATACTTTGACATGCCCCTTAAGACCCTAAAGGTATATCAAAGGGTATGATTAGGTATAATGATTTATGCATGGAGATAATGAATGATCAATAAAGGATCTACCACTTCTAGTAAAAGAAGAGAATGTCCTATGTGATTCGATAAATGACAACCCAGTAGTCCTTGGCCAAGGCAAAATGAAATTAGAAAGTAGTTTCTAATTTGCATTATTTGGTGTTGTGAATTTTAGAATCGAAATACATATAATTAAAAACAATAAGACTTAATAGTATATCCATGTCTTATATCTAATTGGGACATTGTATGGTGGAAGGAATAAATTATATAATAACTATTTATTCACAGGTTCTTTTATGATTAATGTTGAAATCTCTATTATCTGGAAAGTAGTTGATCGCTAAGGGGGCTTAACCTTATTGTAAAATAAATGTTATTTATTTAAATAATTATTAGTTTAATTTATTTATTTAAATAAGATTAAAATTATTCTAATTGATTTATTTACAACTGGTTTACTATGGAGAACCTAAAAGGTCACACCATAAAAGGAAGAATATTTATTAAAGAAGCTAATGACATAATCATAATAATAAGTTAAGTATGTTTAATTTAATCTATGGTAATAGAATAAATTAAATAGTTTAATATTTATTATTTAATATTTTGAAAGTATTAAATATAAATTAATAAGAGGAGTCTTATTATTATTATTATTTAATTTCTAAAGGAGTTTGGGAGATAATTAATAAGATACTCTCTTTCTCCCATATATTCCTAATAAGATTAGGAGGCTAATTAATTAAAAGAGTTTAATTATTCTCAATAAGATTGGGAAGTCTAATTAATTAAAAAGTTTAATTAATTAATATGAAACCCAATTCCTAAAAAGTTTAGGAAAGTTGCCTACATTTATAAATAAGAATGTTTTATTACGGAACAAGATTAGACATTACACTATTCCAATAGTTGGGAGAGTATACATATTTTATAGAGATAGAATTAGGGTTTAACCAAACACCCACCTTCTTGAATATCTCTTCTTCCTTGGTGGATCACCTCTAGAGGCCAAACACTTGGGTGGCTAAAGTTGATCAAAGGAAGGAATCAAACCCGGAGAACTCAAGGATATCACGAAGGATTTGGAGTTGAACTTGTACATGTGGAAGCTTAGTTCTATAAGGGTATGATTTGATAATTATTTCTCTTTAATTTTAATTAATAAATGTACATAAAGGATGATCCGGGTATAAGGTTTGTAAAATTTTAAAATCCAATTTTTACCACACTTCCTCTACTTTGATTGTTACAAACCTACAAGTCACAACCTTATGCAACATGTCATAGTATTAAGTATCATATGTCATTAATGCAATGCAAGTCCCTTGCTCCATATAACTAACTATCATTACAACAATGATACATAATATATATATATATATATATATATATATATATATATATTAGTCAGTCATGGTTCCTAAGTTTCCAGAAATTCATAGCAAAGTGAGTTAGATATATATATATATATATATATATATATTTTATTTTATTTTACAACCTAGCCAGCCTCTCATACTATTTTGTAGAATTAAATCTCCAACCATCAACACGTATACCCAACACACACCGGCATAGACTTTTTAAGATAGTGATGTATCACATAAACACAAAGAAATGGACTAGTTGCATCTATTCATGTGCAATTTATATCATAACTTGCAAGTCCCGGCAACTCTGGCCCTTCAAGTCGCGGATTGTTCTCAAAGCTGCACAATTCAAAATCAAACAAATATGATGATGTAAGACAACAATATGTACCAGGGTATTTAAATAGAAGTGGGAGAAGAAAAAGGTATGAAAACACTCAAACAGGTATTATTGTGCATAAATATGTAACCTAATCACTATTATCATCCAACGTCTGTAATATGTAAACAACAAAATTAAACACCAAACATATAAAATATATGTGACAAACGAGAATTTTGTAATTTAATTTAAATATTTATTGAATTAAATAAATATTTTTGATGATTTATTTATTGAGTTAAATAAATATTTGATGTTTATTTATTGAGTTAAATAATTATTTGATAGAATTGTGGTAGATTAATTTAATTATATGTGTTACATTGATTAAATCAATGTGGAGAATTTTTGTAGTTCAAAGTATGAATTTAATTGAGTTATTTAATTAAATGAATTATTTATGAGCATAATGTTATTCTAATTAATTAATTAGAGATTTAATGATTTGACATAATTAATAAATGAGAATTTTAATTATGTGATGATGTGATTTAACGTGTAATATTATCTGTTATTTAATTAAATTTAAATAAGATTATTTGAATAATTAAAATATGACAATTAAACTATATAATAAACACTTTAATTAAAATAATGGAAAAAGGAAGAATAAGGGGACAAACCAAAACAAGCCCTTAAGGGAGTGGGTGTCAGTTAATCCCCATCCTTGATTCAACCGCTCCCATTAACTCTGACAGTTATACTATATACATATAATATACTTTACATATAACATATCAGACTTTATTATATCATATACTTCAGAGAAAACGAAGAGAGAAAAGTGAAGAATTTAAAGTTTTTATCATCATCAAACAGAGTTAGCAAGGATATGATTCTTCAACCCAAGCTTTAATTTCACGTTCTTATATTTTATCCTTGGAAACTATTTTTAAGCTCTCTGTAACTAATTTTGTTGATGATAATTGGATGTATGTTTGTGTACACGTAAATAAATGTGTATAACATGATTTACAACATTTATAACCTGTTTTAGAGTAATCAAAACCATGAAATCATGTTTTAGTTAGTGATTTGAAAGTTACATAGTATGAAAATATGAATATGGCCTTTATGTACAATGTCGACGTCTGGAAAAAATCCTGTCATCGTTGGACCGAATCCTTCTCTCTTCCTAAGTCTTTTGTTTTCTACCCTTATTACCTTATCTGTTTTATGAAGGGTGAAGTTTTTTTAGGAAAAGGCCAACATGTATCATGTCGACGATTTGAACGGTTTACAGATTCGCCAGTTGGTAGATTTGAAATGGTTGTACCAACTCAACCGAGTTTTGTTTGAAAAGTAGGCCCAATTACTGGACACTGTCGAAACTTGATCGTGCAACCGAAATTCTTAAGTTCGGGGGCTTGGTTAAGGGGGTCGAATGTGTTAGGCACTCCCCAACTCCCGTGAAAACATGGTACCACATCTTTTCAATATTTCTCCTTTTTTTTGCAATATGTGTGTGGATGCTGGAATTAATTGAGCCTACGCTTGATTGATTTGAAAGTAGTGCCTTGCTTCGTTAAACCTATATACGAAGGGTTTGATTTGATTTGCAAAAGTCAATTTTTTAGACAAGATATGAAAATGATGTTTTGAAAGGTGGTTTTCAAACCCCTACGCTCTTATAGGAATAGAAGCCTTTTGATACTTCCATTTTATGCTGTTTAGCCTTCGCTCGATTTGAATGGTGATTGTCGAGCTGCGAAGCATCCTCGACCACAACATATATACAAGTGTCGGTCTTCTCATGGGCATGACAGCCATCGGAGTGACTCTGACACGACAAACCATTATTTTATTATGTTCGAGACCTTAAACCCCGATAACCGTTTCAAGGTCTTTCGGATGTACATTTTTATAGAAAAACTGGCAGGGTATATTTGGAGTTTGTCGATTGTGGTAATCAGATTCTGATCAGTTTGATCATTAATCTCATGATTCCTAGGCTCACAGAGAGAAGACAAGAAAACCTGCACATCACAGATATTTACAGAAAATGGATATTTACATCCAGACGTCGCAAAAACCAAAGATTCATCAGTCAAATCCTGGCATGCGCGTAGTCAAAGCTTCTCGTTCCCAATATATAGAAATCTGAGGGTCGCGAGGTTGCTTTAAATATTAAAAAAATTAGAAAAAAATCTAGGTTTAAATAAATCTTAGCCATTCTAGCTTCTTGGTTCCGGTTGGACCTATTTTGAACCGTTTGAAAGGTAGAAAAGGCCAGATTTAGATAAATCTAATCCACAATATTTACATTAGTGCAAATTTATATCAAATGAATATTTGAAGCAGAAATTTAATCACAATGAATAAAGAATATATATATATATATATATATATATATATAAAAGATGTAAAGGGCGATGGATTTCCAATCCTATGCCCTGACTGGAATGTAAATATATATATATATTTATAAAAGCTGTAAAAAGTCACGGAGTAATCCAGGCTTGATAGAATAGAAATATATATATATATATATATATATATATATATATATATATATATGTATAAAAGCAATAAAGGGCGACAGATTTCCAATCCTATGCGCGGACTGGAATGTAAATATATATATTTATAAAAGCTATAAAAATGCCACGAATTTATCCAAGCCCAACAAAATGCAAATATATATATGTATAAAAGTAGTAAAAGGGCCACGGAATTCTAATCCAAGCCAAACAGAAATATAAATGTTAATATATACAGTTAGTATATATATATATATATATATATATATATATATATATATATATAGTACAACAATAAAGGTCACAAATTAGCAATCCATGACAAACGAAGTTGAAAAAATTTATATATATAAAAGCAGTAACTACCACGGATTTGCCATCCGGGCTTGACAGAATGAAAAGTTAGTATATATATAGTCAAATATATACATAAATAATTTAAAAAGGCCACGAATCAGCGATCCAGGCCGTGCAAGTTAGTACATATATGTATATATATACATAAAAGCGAGTAAAAGTAGCGGATCGTTGATCCGGGTTGTGCAAATACGAAAAAAACATATATATCTACTAAAATGTACTATAAAGTACGCAAAAACGGACACGGAACTGAGTTCCGAGTAAAATTAGAAGATAAAACTTTACGTGCACATGTATAAATACGTAATGAAGTAGAAAACGAGTTTTGATCGTAAAAATATTTACAATGGACTGCTATATGGGCTTTTTGCCACTTCGTAGGCTTCAAACGGGCATTTCCACCGATTAAATTTTTGTATGTTGTAGTATATGAGTATACCTACATGTTAGAGTGATAAAATCTAGGTTTGGAGTACTAGAAGTCGGGCTAGGAAACGAAATGAGCGGAGTTTCATAGCGTTTTCTATTTTTTTCTTTTTTTTGGCAAGGGGCACTTGTATTTAAAGACCCGATGGAAGCGGGCCTACCCGCGATAACCGCGGGTCTACCTGCGGCTCCATGTGGCAGGGCCCACATGGTGGGTCCAGTCGTCGCGAAGTACGTGCACTCCGAGCAACGCGATGTGAGGTTCGAAACTTTTTAACTTTTGATCGGAGCTTCCGTTTGAGGTGTGCTATACCTTTATGGAAAGCCCTCCCCGAGAGCGTCACAATGACATGGGACTAAACCTTTTTCGATTCCAAGAATACGGATTCATAATCAGATCTTCATTTCTTCGCAGTTTGTCCGTTGACCTGTATTGTGTTGTTTTCACTCGGGATCAATGTTATTGATCTTTTTGACCTTCATTGCATCAATTTGTCTTGATTTTGACCAGATTGGCTTTAAGTTGGTAAAATAACCATTTTTCCCCTCTAGGGGTTGTCTTCTGTACTGGCACGATTGTCAACTGTTTTCCCGGTGTTGTCTCCGAGGATTTGATCCCAGTCGATTCTGTTTGTCCTCAGGATTGTCTTCGAGGCTAACTTGGTTTCCCAGTGTTGTCTTTGGGGTTGATATGATGCTTCGGGGTTATCTCCAAAGTTGATATGGCCTCCCGGGTTGTGACCGGGGCTTGACCTGACCTCCCGGATTGTGATCGGGGTTGAGCTTGACATCCTAGGGTTGTCGTCGGGGCTGCTTGACATCTCGGTATTGTCACCGGTGCATCACTTGACATCCCGATGTTTCTGGGGTTTGACTTGACATCCTGGTATAGTGATCTGGGTTGAGATTGACATCCCAGGGTTGTCGCCGGGGCTGCTTGACATCCCGGTATTGTCACCGGGGCTTGACTTGACATCCCGGTATAGTGATCGGGATTGAGTTTAACATCCTAGGATTGTCGCAGGGGCTTCTTGACATCCTGGTGTTGTCGCCGGGGCTTCACTTGACCTCCCGATGTTGCCGGGGTTTGACTTGACATCCCGGTATAGTGATCGGGGTTTGACTTGACATCCTGGTATAGTGATCGGGGTTGAACTTGACATCCCGGGTTTGTCGTCGGGGCTGCTTAACATCCCGGTGTTGTCACCAGGGCTTCACTTGACCTCTCGGTGTTGTCGGGGTTTGACTTTGTTTTGAACTTCTAGTGTTGTCTCCAGAAGATAAAAGACAATTTTGCCCTCTTGCAGGGTTAGTATCAGAAATGAGAAATTTTAAGTGTCAACAGATGCCCCTCTTTATCATGTTTATGCAATGCAATGGAATGAACATGATAAAGATTGTTAGACACTGGAAATATGATAGATGCAAAAATAATGCAATGCATGACCTAATATATTATGAATGTTAGATACCTTCGTGGTGATGGGGCTATCAATGGTGATTTACGTCATTTTCTGTTGGGGATAACGTCATCCGCAATAGCCCTTGAGGAAGATTTTCTCTCGGCTGATGCCGTTGGACATCTCTAAACTCTACGTTGGGGTTGTCACCAACACTTTCTGCCTTCAGATGAACTATCTGATTTTCATCTCCGCTGGGGATATTCTTCTATGCTGAGTTACCTCATTGGAGAATCCCGATGCCTATCCTGATAATAGAGGCCACCGGTTTACTTCATCAGACCTTTCCCGATGCTATGTTGGAGTTGTTGCCAACAGTTTGAATTATTGTTCAGTCGATGCCGACATTTCTGTTCATGCCTACCCAACTGGTAGCCTACACAGGTCGATTGATCTTGACTCGGTTCATACTCGAACGGTAGTTTGCAGAGTCGACCGTCACAGAACCATCTCGTTGCTCACTCGAACGGTGGTTGCAACGGTCGGTTGAATCACCAATCCTTCTCGGTGCTTCCTCTAAGGATTTGTATAATAGATTCCATCATCTGTCCTATGTGGGGATAAACTGATACACTATTTTCGTCACAGGCTCATTCCCGATGCTTCTCTAGAGTTGTTGCCAATGGCTGGACTGTCATTTATGAAAGTAGTATGCATATAAGCCAATCATGTATGATGATAAAACGTCTACTTTGGAGACGATCTTATTTATTTATTAATAAAAGTATTAACTTACTAAAGGCATTTAATTATTTACATAATGTTATTTTTATAATATGTAAATAACTCATAGTTTTAAGCAATGCTTTTAAAATCATGATGATGATCATGTTAATGAGATCTAAATTCTTAGAAAGCTTAAAACTAAAATAGTTCACAATCATAGGATTACTAAAAATGGGATTAGTATATTCGGATAGATTGGTACATATGTTGCTTGCTCATTGGATGAGGATGATCAATCTCATGATCATTTGTGTGAAGACACTAAAGCAAGTATGTAGGTGCTTATTAGAGAATAAGTTCACTGAGTGTGACTCGTTATTGAATACCTAATGGAGTTTTACTTGCTGTCAATAGAAATTTCTAATATGATAGTAGTACAAGTGATCTTTGGACTTGAGATCATCATAATATCTTGTATGTAATGAAATATACTTTGACTTATTCCTTAAAAATCCTTAGGGTATATCAAATGATATGGTTGGGTATAATGAGTTACATATGGAGATAATGAATGATCAATAAAGAATCTACCACTTCTAGTAAAAGAAGAGATATGTCCTATGTGATTCGTTAAATGACAACCCAGTAGTCCTTGGCCAAGGCAGAATGAAATTAGAAAGGAGTTTCTAATTTGCATTATTTGGAGTTGTGCATTTTCTAATCGAAATACATATAATTAAATAAAATAAGACTTGACAATAATTTCATGTCTTATATTTAATTGGGATATTGTATAGTGGAAGGATTGAATTGTACAGTAACTATTTACTCACATGTTCTTTTATGATTAATGTTAAAATTTATATTATCTAGAAAGTCGTTGATCGCTAGGGAGGCTTATCCCTATTGTAGAATAAATATTATTTATTTAAATAGATTATTAGTATAATTTATTTATTTAAATAAGATTAGAATAATTTAATTGATTTATTCACAATCGATTTAATATGAAGAACCTAAAGGGGTAAAACCATAAAATGAATAATAATTATTTAAGAAGGTAATGGCATAATCGAATAATGCATTAAGTGTAATTAATTTATTCTATGGTGATAGAATAAAGTAAATAGCTTATTGTTTATTATTTAATATTTTAAAAATATTAAATATAAATTAATAAGAGGAGTCTTATTAACATTATTACAATTATTATTATTATTATTATTTCTAAAGGAGTTTAGGAATTAATTTAATATTAGTACTCTCATTTATTCCTTATAAGATTAGAAGAAAAATTAATTAAATAAATTTAATTAATTAATCCCAATGTGGTGGGAAGCCTAAATTAATTAAACGAATTTTATTAATTAAATGAAATCCCATGTCTAATTGGATTAGAAGGGTTAACTAATATCTATATAAGAGGAGTCTTATAATATATATAAGTTGATGCAATTCTAATTGTTGAAGAGTACTCATTTTTTATAGAAGATAGAAAATTAGGGTTTAGCCAACCACCCTCCTTCTTGATAATTCCTCTTCCTTGGTGGATCAGCTGTAATACCCGAGAATTTTTAAATATTATTAAATAATTATATTAATGGAAATGAGAATTTATTTGAATATAAATAATTTTGTGTTATGAGAATGATTAATTCAATTATATTAAATTGAATATCTATGACAATTGAGAAAAATGTGGAATTTACGATACACTCGTTGAGAGCCTAGTGTGGCACAGTGATGGGAAATATTAATAATTATATTAATTGACGAATAATTTTTAAGTGAACAATTAATTAATTGTTAATTGTTATTAGAGAATATTAATTGATTGTTGTGGGATATTAACTATGGTTGATTAATAATATGTGATTATTATTGCAAGAAATATAATAATAATAATAATCCACTTGTTTATAATTGTGCTGAGATTTATATTTGTTAATGTAATAATTAATCCTATGATTATTAATTTGGTATAATTAATAATCAATGAGGAATAAATTAATTAATATTATTGTTAATCAACGAGATAAATAGTCTATTTATTTGACCTTATGAATAATAAAACAAATAAGTGAGTGATTAATATAATAAGATTATATTAATTAATATGTGCAAAAGTGTGACGCCCCCAGAATAGGTCCAGTTAACCCAACCCATTCTGAGTCGCCAAATACATATATCATACGGTCGTGCAAAATACGACCACACAACTGTGAGTGTCAATACAAATATGTAGAAAATATTAAGATTCAAACTAAGTCCTCATTACAATTATTATCACACTATTTATCAGAAATAGTGAGGACTACTACTGCTCTAACTCGGACCATCACTCTGTCCCCCGACTAGTTCCCGCAACATTCTCATTTTCTGAAGAGGACAACAGATGAAAAGGGTGAGCTCAACTAGCTCAGTAAAGAATATTATGACTAAGATAATGGGAAACAAATTATCGTTAGTCTTCAACAAATAAGATAAAATATAATGGACAACCAACTTTAGATCAATATTCGCAGCGGAAATAACAATTCATTAGAAGAGTTAAGTAGAGAATTAAGTCTACTATCATCTATGATTTAAAAGTCCATCATCAATATTTTATTCCTGTATCATCAATCAATATACATCTCGAATCAAATATTCATCTTTGCACTACAGGCCAAAGATATTCATTTGTCATCAGTGGTCATATTCATCTCAACACCTGTCATCTTTGCACTACAGGCCAAAGATATTCATCAGGTAATCATTCATCTTTGCTCTACAGGCCAAAGATATTCATCAAGTAATCATTCATCTTTGCTCTACAGGCCAAAGATATTCAGTTACATCACCTTTTAGGACTGAGAATGATGAAAAATATTTAAAAAAAACGAATCCAGTGAGATAAAAGACAAAGACTAAGGATTCGTATTTTAGTATATCCAATTCAAAAATACCTCGTAATAATCAATTATGGAGCAAAATTCAAGAATAGAGCTCAAAACTTGGATACAATCAAAGATAGTAACTATAACAGACAATTTGAACAAATAGAAGAAAATTTAGTTTTCCCGTGAATAGTGTCGTATACATGAATAGTGCCGTATACGTGAATAGTAACCTCGACGGAAAAAAATAAGAATTTCAACATAAAATCCATGACAATATTTCTGTATAATGATATTGAAAAGAATAACATCATTTACGAAAGAAAATAACATCCCTTACCTCAAAAAGATAGTACCTCTGACTGGAATATCGGATATAATACCGAAGAAAACTTGCGCTGAATACTAATACTCAAAGTATTGAAATACTCACAAAAATACGCTCGATATTATAGAGAGAGAAAACTTCTGATTCTGGTGTGATTTTCAATTCTAACCTAAGCACCCTATTTATAGGAAAAACTTAGGATGCCAAAGGAGACTAAATGAATAAAATAATATATTTTTAAAAAAAATTTCCGCCGCCTAGCGGCTAAAAAATTTTCCACAAAAAGTGGGGCCCGCCCATAAATTTTTTTTTTTCCCGAAACTTCAATAATTCATAACAAATAGCCCATTTGTCAGAAAAATACAAATTCTATGTCCTTCCATAGGAAATTTAATTCTCTACAACTTTGCAGAAGGAAGTTTTTCCAAATTCTAAACATAAATTATCCGGAATCCATAAACAGATGATTTCTCACACCAAAATATTGATAAAAACTCATCAGCGCCAATTTCTTTTTTAATATCCACAAAATAAATATTTCCTTATCATATAAATTAATAATTAATTATTCACAAATAATATTATAGAACTACAATATTAACAACCAGGTCGTTCCCAGGACAGAGGGGGCCTTCCGATAAGGACTTCTCCTTACTGGCGCGCAATTAAATAACCGCTCCTAGACAGAACTTCCTTAGACATTGTCAATAATGCTATCTAATAATATTATTCAAATAATATGAATTATTGAGTTGATAACGTGAAATACTGTGCAACGACAATTATTGAATCAATACTACAAAATATCAACTGTAGCCATTATTGAATCAATCATATAAAATGGCAACGTAGCAATTATTGAGTCAATAAAATATCAATGTAACAATTATTGAGTCAATAATATAAAATATTAACGTAGCAATTATTGAGTCAATAATATAAAATATTGAACAGTAATTACTGTAACAATAATTGAGTAATGGCTTCTCACGTAAGACTCAATAATTTAAAATACTGTGCAATACCGTGTGCTACTATGCAACACCGTGTATCACTGTGTTTTAACCACCGGGTATTTCAACAGTACTAACGGTAACAACTACGCCGTTATCTTGTAAAAAAGTTATTTCTGTCGCTTTCTATATCCGACAGTTATTCCGTTGTGGGGGCCCACAAATAGCTGCGCCGTCGTACGAATATTCCCCGACAACAAGAATATTCCACGACCAAACGAATATTCCCCGACAACAAGAATATTTTATAACCACTTGCTCATTTTAAAAAATGTTTGCACATTTCACCCATAACTTTCATATTTATCAAATCAACACCTTACTATTTCGAAATAATATAAATAAAATTAAATCTTTATTCATAAAAGTTGGGGTCTTACAACCTCCCCTCCTTATGAAATTTCGTCCTCGAAATTGACGTACGTACCTGGTATGTCGAAACGGTGAGGATACCTCGCTTTCATTTCCGATTCCAACTCCCAGGTCATTTCCTCAATTGCATGGTTTCTCTACAAAACTTTAACTTGAGGTATAATTTTCGAGCGTAGGACATGCTCCTTCCTATCCAAGATCTTGACAGGTACCCCCTCGTACGTTAAATCTTCAGCTATCTCGTCTGGTTCTAACTCAATAATGCGGTTTGGATCCTTCACATATTTACGTAACACGGATATGTGAAACACGTTATGAACACGAGACATGCTTGGAGGTAAAGCGAGTCTATAGGCCACATTTCCTATTCGGTCAAGAATCTCAAATGGACCAATGAATCGTGGGTTGAGCTTTCCTCTCTTCCCAAACCTCGTAACTCCCTTCCATGGAGCAATACGTAATAACACATGGTCTCCAACATTAAATTCCACGTCCTTTCGATGAAGATCCGCATAACTCTTTTGTCGATCTTGTGCTGTTTGTATACGTTGTCGAATCATTTGGATCTTTTCTGTAGTCATACGTACTAACTCCGGTCCCAACAACGTTGTTTCACCCACCTCGTTCCAACATACTAGAGAGCGACACTTTCTCCCATACAACGCTTCGAATGGAGCTACGCCTATACTTGCCTGATAACTGTTGTTGTAGGAGAATTTCACCAATGGTAAGTACTTATCCCAACTCCCTTTGAAGTCTAGAACACAGAGTCTCAATAGATCTTCAAGAGTTTGGATAGTCCTTTCCGATTGTCCGTCTGTTTGAGGATGATAAGCCGAACTGAATCGTAAATCCGTACCCATAGTTTTCTGCAAACTGATCCAAAATCGTGAAGTAAATCTGGGGTCACGATCCGAAACTATGGATACTGGCATGCCATGCAATCTCACGATCTCATTCACGTACATATAAGCAAGACGTTCAAGGGAATAAGTCTCTCGTATCGGCAAGAAATGAGCAGACTTGGTTAATCTATCAACAATAACCCAAATCGCATCTAAGCCTTGAGAAACCTTGGGAAGACCCGTAACGAAATCCATTGTAATATGTTCCCACTTCCATTTCGGAATCTCCAGTGGTTGCAATGGACCCTTCGGTACTTGATGCTCCGCCTTTACACGTTGACAAGTTAAACATCTCGAGATGAACTTCGCGATCTCTCTCTTCATATTGCCCCACCAAAATGTATGTCGAAGATCACGATACATTTTAGTACTCCCAGGATGGATTGCAAACGGTGTGTTGTGTGCCTCCATCATGATTCTATACTTCAAGTCAGAATCGTTAGGAACACAAAGTCTGGAGTTGACTCGAAGTATTCCATCTTCATCGATTCTTGCTTCTGGAATAGCACCTTCTTGCACCTTCTTCTTCATCTTCATCAGCTCCGCATCCGTAGCTTGAGCAGCTTTAACTTCATCAATCAAAGCTGGTTCTACGCGTATACTTGACATCATCGCACTCGTTCCCACATATGATCTTCTACTCAACGCGTCAGCTACCACGTTCGCTTTTCCAGGATGGTATTGGATGGTATGATCGTAATCTTTCAACAGCTCAAGCCAACGTCGTTGCCGCATGTTGAGTTTCTTCTGAGTGAAGAAATATTTAAGGCTCTTATGATCCGTATAAATCTCCACTTTCTCTCCGTACAAGTAATGTCTCCAGATCTTCAACGCGAAAATGACTGCTGCCAACTCTAGATCATGAGTAGGATAATTCCTCTCATATTCTTTGAGTTGTCGCGAGGCATAGGCTATGACTTTCCCATGTTGCATGAGAACACATCCTAACCCTTTGCCCGAAGCATCGCTGTAGATAACAAATCCATCCGAACCAGATGGTATTGTCAGAACAGGTGCTGAGATAAGTCTCCTCTTGAGCTCTTGGAAGCTCTTCTCGCATTCCTCGCTCCAAACGAATTTTGTATCTTTCCGAGTCAACTGAGTTAATGGAGTAGCGATTCGAGAAAATCCCTCTACGAATCTCCGATAATAACCAGCTAAGCCCAGAAAGCTTCGTACTTCGGTCACCGACTTAGGTTGCTGCCAGCTTTGTATTGCTTCAATCTTCGCCGGGTCAACAGATACTCCACGTTTCGATACCACGTGCCCAAGAAATGCTACTTCCTCAAGCCAGAACTCGCATTTCTTCAGCTTGGCATATAGCTTGTTCTCACGAAGCTTTTGAAGTACTAACTTCAAATGGTGTTCATGATCTTCACGACTTTTAGAATAGATGAGGATGTCATCAATAAAGACAACAACGAATTGATCTAAATACTCCTTAAATACACTGTTCATCATATCCATGAAAGCAGCAGGAGCATTAGTCAATCCAAAAGACATGACTAAGAACTCATAATGCCCGTACCGTGTTCTAAAAGCAGTCTTTGGAATATCCTCAGTTTTAATCTTCAACTGATGATATCCAGAACGAAGATCGATCTTTGAAAAGAATTGCGCTCCTTGCAACTGGTCGAACAGGTCATCAATACGAGGTAACGGATACCTATTCTTGATGGTGACATGGTTCAACTCCCGATAGTCAATGCAAAGTCGCATACTCCCGTCTTTTTTCTTTACGAATAAAACAGGAGCACCCCAAGGAGACGTACTAGGACAAATAAAACCGATGTCTAACAATTCTTGTAATTGGATCTTTAACTCATGAAGTTCAATAGGAGCCATTCGATATGGGGTTTTAGAAATGGGCTTTGTACCGGGATCAAGGTCAATAAAGAATTCAACTTCATGTTCTGGGGGTAGACCGGGAAGTTCTTCGGGAAATACATCAAGAAACTCATTAACAACGGAAATATTATTCAAATCTGATGTATTCTGGTTTAGATCAGTGACATGAGCTAAGAAAGCTTGACATCCGTTTTTCAATAAACGAATAGCCTTGGGATTTGAAATGATATTGACTGATTTTAGTGGTTTGGTGGTTTGAATTCGTACAACAGGTTGATTAGGAATATGAAAACTAACAACCTTACGAAAATAATCAATTTTGGCATGGTAAGTGGTTAACCAGTCAATTCCTAAAATCACGTCAAATGCAAGTATTTTCAAAGATATAAGATCAACAGGTAAGGTAAGGGTACCAATCTGAATCAAGCAAGATTTGTAAACTGTAGATGTAACAAAGGTTTCTCCTAACGGAGTTTCAACAGATAAGTCAAAGTCCAATTTATCAGAAGTCAAGTTCAAACGTTGAGCACAAGCAGGTGAAATAAAGGAATGGGTAGCACCGGTATCTAACAAGGTGTAAACTTCGCAAGAGTTTATGATCAGCTTACCCGTAATCACCTCGTGTGGATTCCTCGCGTTTTGGGCTGTCACGATAAACGCTCTTCCAGGAATCACCGACTTTGACTTGTCTGCAACCGCCTTTGGAATCACCACCCCTGCTGAACTTGGTTTCGTAACAGGACAAACTCGAGCTATATGTCCTTCTTTTCCACAGTTATAGCATCCTTTGAATTGTTGTGGGCAGTTTGGGCTGATATGTCCCTCTTTCCCGCATTTAAAGCATACGACCGGTGGTCGTTCTCCTCCCCTCGAAATAGTTGATGCTGGTGCTGATGTCGACATCTTCACGTTCTCATTGTTGTACCTTCTCTTCTTGAAATCTCCTCCCAATTCACTTCTTCTACTATCATGTCCACGATAACCACTGGAGTGGTTACCGCTTCTGTCATACTTTCCTCCTCGATGGTTGTCATTGCTCCGATGACTGCTGCCATCGGTACGACCTTGGTTGTGGTCCCTCGGTTAAACATAATCATTATCTCGTTCTAATAACTGGGCCCTATTTACTACATCCGAATATAAAGAAAATTTATGAGAAATGAGGTATTGACGTATTTCGGGTTTCAAACCTCTTAGAAACATCCGCGTCATACGTTCCTCATTCTCCACCAAATGAGGTGCAAACCTGGACAGCTCCGCGAACTTAGCCTCGTATTGGGATACCGTCATATTATTTTGTTCCAGTCGGATAAACTCTACCTCCTTCATATGACGAATACTTTCAGGAAAGTACTTGTCATTAAATAGTTTCTAGAATGCTTCCCAAGACATCTTGAGTGCGGCAGGCTGGGTACGCTTCACGGATTTCCACCAGTAATCTGCCTCTCCACAGAACATAAACGTGGCGAATGGAACTTTCTGTTCCTCTGTACATCCCAAGACATCAAATATCTTGGTAATTTGTTTAATCCACGTCTCCGCCTTGATTGGATCTGGCTTTCCCAGAAACTCTGGTGGTCCCAATTCTTTGAACTGCTTGGCAGTGACAACTCGCGTGTTGTTATTATCTCCACCTGTATGTTGCACACGAGTCTCCCTCGTCTGATTTTGCATAAACTGCAAAAAACTTCTAAACATCTCATCGTTTATCGTCTGACCAGCGTTATTTTCAGGATGAACATTGCCTTCTTGTTGCACGTTCTCCTGGTTAACGATTAAAGGTGTCTCCACGGTCTCATTCACTTCGTTGTTAACATTCTCAGCTGCCATTCTCAAATACTGCCATAAAACAAGGGTTAATTAAACAAATTAACATATCACATATTCACCCTATACTCCGACTGATCAATTAAATACCACATAAGCTTAGGTAGGACATACTAGCGAAGGATTTACTCGTCTCTCCCCTCCTAGTTCTATTCCCCGATCTCCGCCAGAGATCATATCCCTAAGCTCTGATACCAACTGTGACTCCCCCAGAATAGGTCCAGTTAACCCAACCCATTCTGAGTCGCCAAATACATGGTACAGAATTCAAATACAAACTTTATATCATACGGTCGTGCAAAATACGATCACACAACTGTGAGTGTCAATACAAATATGTAGAAAATATTAAGATTCAAACTAAGTCCTCATTACAATTATTATCACACTATTTATCAGAAATAGTGAGGACTACTACTGCTCTAACTCGGACCATCACTCTGTCCCCCGACTAGTTCCTGCAACATTCTCATTTTCTGAAGAGGACAACAGATGAAAAGGGTGAGCTCAACTAGCTTAGTAAAGAATATTATGACTAAGATAATGGGAAACAAATTATCGTTAGTCTTCAACAAATAAGATAAAATATAATGGACAACCAACTTTAGATCAATATTCGCAGCGGAAATAACAATTCATTAGAAGAGTTAAGTAGAGAATGAAGTCTACTATCTTCTATGATTTAAAAGTCCATCATCAATATTTTATCCCTGTATCATCAATCAATATACATCTCGAATCAAATATTCATCTTTGCACTACAGGCCAAAGATATTCATTTGTATCATCAGTGGTCATATTCATCTCAACACCTGTCATCTTTGCACTACAGGCCAAAGATATTCATTAGGTAATCATTCATCTTTGCTCTACAGGCCAAAGATATTCATCAAGTAATCATTCATCTTTGCTCTACAGGCCAAAGATATTCAGTTACATCACCTTTTAGGACTGAGAATGATGAAAAACATTTAAAAAAAACGAATCCAGTGAGATAAAAGACAAAGGCTAAGGATTCGTATTTTAGTATATCCAATTCAAAAATACCTCGTAATAATCAATTATGGAGCAAAATTCAAGAATAGAGCTCAAAACTTGGATACAATCAAAGATAGTAACTATAACAGACAATTTGAACAAATAAAAGAAAATTTAGTTTTCCCGTGAATAGTGCCGTATACGTGAATAGTGTCGTATACGTGAATAGTAACCTCGACAGAAAAAAATAAGAATTTCAACATAAAATCCATGACAATATTTCTGTATAATGATATTGAAAAGAATAACATCATTTACGAAAGAAAATAACATCCCTTATCTCAAAAAGATAGTACATCTGACTGGAATATCGGATATAATACCGAAGAAAACTTGCACTGAATACTAATACTCAAAGTATTGAAATACTCACAAAAATACGCTAGATATTATAGAGAGAGAAAATTTCTGATTCTGGTGTGATTTTCAATTCTAACCTAAGCACCCTATTTATAGGAAAAACTTAGGATGCCAAAGGAGACTAAATGAATAAAATAATATTTTCTAAAAAAAAATTTCCGCCGCCTGGCAGCTAAAAAATTTTCCACCAAAAGTGGGGCCCGCCAATAATTTTTTTTTTTCTGAAACTTCAATAATTCATAACAAATAGCCCATTTGTCAGAAAAATACAAATTCTATGTCCTTCCATAGGAAATTTAATTCTCTACAACTTTGCAGAAGGAAGTTTTTTCAAATTCCAAACATAAATTATCCAGAATCCATAAACAGATGATTTCTCACACCAAAATATTGATAAAAACTCATCAGCGCCAATTCCTTCTTTAATATCCACAAAATAGATATTTCCTTATCATATAAATCAATAATTAATTATTCACAAATAATATTATAGAACTACAATATTAACAACCAGGTCGTTCCCAGGACAGAGGGGGCCTTCCGATAAGGACTTCTCCTTACTGGCGCGCAATTAAATAACCGCTCCTAGACAGAACTTCCTTAGACATTGTCAATAATGCTATCTAATAATATTATTCAAATAATATGAATTATTGAGTTGATAACGTGAAATACTGTGCAACGACAATTATTGAATCAATACTACAAAATATCAACTGTAGCCATTATTGAATCAATCATATAAAATGGCAACGTAGCAATTATTGAGTCAATAAAATATCAATGTAAAAATTATTGAGTCAATAATATAAAATATCAACGTAGCAATTATTGAGTCAATAATATAAAATATTGAACAGTAATTACTGTAATAATAATTGAGTAATGGCTTCTCACGTAAGACTCAATAATTCAAAATACTGTGCAATACCGTGTGCTACTATGCAACACCGTGTATCACTGTATTTTAACCACCGGGTATTTCAACAGTACTAACGGTAACAACTACGCCGTTATCCTGTAAAAAAGTTATTTCTGTCGCTTTCTATATCCGACAGTTATTCCGTTGTGGGGGCCCACAAATAGCTGCGCCGTCGTACGAATATTCCCCGACAACAAGAATATTCCACGACCAAACGAATATTCCCCGACAACAAGAATATTTTATAACCACTTGCTCATTTTAAAAAATGTTTGCACATTTCACCCATAACTTTCATATTTATCAAATCAACACCTTACTATTTCGAAATAATATAAAGAAAATTAAATCTTTATTCATAAAAGTTGGGGTCTTACAAAAAGTGCAATACTTGAATATATAAAGTATATGGAATACAACTATATTATAGAGAGACACTTAAGTGTGACCATGCATGTA
This sequence comes from Panax stipuleanatus, assembly GCA_020205555.1. Taxonomy (NCBI): domain Eukaryota; kingdom Viridiplantae; phylum Streptophyta; class Magnoliopsida; order Apiales; family Araliaceae; genus Panax; species Panax stipuleanatus. Next base: position 57,866,215 of record CM035119.1, read on the forward strand.
TATACATAAACTATGTTATATAATGCAATGCGAATATATTACACATAGAAACCATATATTACATGAAGCATAATGTGATTATGTGATGTTAAAACTATATGTTAGGAATTCATGATAATGCTTATGTGACAATAAATATGTGGGTATACACTGTATAATATAGCATGAATATATTGTAATCAATTATTGATTGTAGAATTTAATAATGTGATAGTACCTGATTAAATTAGATGCGGTATTAACAGAATGTACATGGATTATATGCGTACAAGTTACCTTCACTATATTGAAGTATTCCTTATGCAAATTTATATTATGACATTAAGTTATAACCTATGTATGGACAATAGGTATATATAATATAACATAACAGTAGGAAGTATGTTATGTGTGTATAATAATTTAAGTGTTGTGTACTAATAAAATGCTGAGATATATGGCTTGTCCATTCCTCCTTCCTCTCATACACGTGAAAACCTCAAAGGCTAGTCTACTTCCTCATTCTTCTCCCAAGCAATCCTAGCTCATAATTATATGAGGAGTGGCTCTCATGATGCATTCCACCAACTATCTACCAACTTCTTCTTATCTAGTATGCAATTCAAATTTCCTTTAGTTTGAAATGGTAGGCAATTGCATTGTCTGTATTTTGTTTTCTCTATAAATATGGCTTCCTTCCTTCTCATTTCACCTTGCTGAGATTTTGTTTGAGTTGATAAGTTGAGAGCATATACATATATCAGTATAATAGCATTGTGAGATAGCAGCAAGCTTAATTCGTAGCAAAGGTATAATTACATGATTCATGTTCTTCATTTTCATTTTCTGTCAAAAATTTTAATTCTTGATTATGCCAAATTGGATTATAATTGGGGTATAGAACAATTGTTTAGTTGTTATATAGTCTTATACATGTGTTAATAAGCCAATGTGACTGATCACAATCAAGTTCGTGAAGTAAATTTGTGTTTGGGCTGGGAACTGCCGAAGCAGGGAGCTCACTGGTGCTGGCCGAAGCACGGCGCAGCTGCGTCGGTTTACTACTGAGGCGCAGCGCAGCTGCACCGGCCTCTGGAACCAGAATCTAATTTTGTTCCTAAAACTGCTATGTGGTAGTTACTTGTATAGATAAGGAAAGCACGTGAACATGAGTAGAACATATGTATGAGTACATAGGCCTAACGTAAGCATGTTTAAACCAAGATGGTATACCTTTTTGACGAAACGACGTATATGTTTAAAGAGGAACTTAAAGTTATAAAGAGAGACTTGAATATGTTATACTTATATTCTGACTTTCGATGCATGTTATTATGGTTTAGAGATTCATGAAGGATGTGATAACTTGTGTATATATGTATCTTAAGGTAACATGAACATGTTAGACTTCGTTAATAGAACTTACTAACGAAACATGGACTTTGAACATGGACTTAACATGTTGTATTAGAATCCATATTCTGATATTTTTAACATGCTTAATAATGAATATAACATCACTAGTATACCATACGTGTGTACTCGCTTGTTAAAATTCAATAATAAGTTAACCAAGCACGGGTTTACGCATGTTTCTAAAGTAACAAACAATGCTAGTTATGAATAAATGATGTGGACAATCGCAAGCATGTATATTACAATTTGTATGACCTTCTCGCATGTATCTATGGTTTAATTGTATACGTTGTGATTGCATGGCCACATTTGGCCTTAAGCTCTTAGAAATCCTACACTAAGACCCTAATATGTAAAGATAAATTTAGATTTGAATACGTGTATGATATAACTACTTGTGAGCATGCCTAAATCAAGTTATATGATCACCTCGTATATTTAAAATTAACGAGCATGATAGCTTGCATGATTTTATGATGTTGTAAGGACTTGAATTGTTTAAAATGTAAGTCTAGAATCATGTTATGGAAAGTGGAACCTAGATTGCCTTGGGAAAACACGAAAGGACTTTTAACATATCAGTATACCTGGTGTGAATGTTAGCTTCCATGACCGAACAGAAACCACAAGGCACATATCAGCCTTGGCTTAGCCAGAGGGCTGCGCAGCTGCGCCGGCCCTAGGCTTAGCCATGGCGCAGCTGCGCCAGTCTGGAATCAGAATTGAGCCAGTTGTTGATCTGATTTTTGACAGTTAGCTTATGCGATTACTTTAACTTGTAATATATGACCAGTATGCTAAGAAATGTGTTAAGAGGCATGCTAAGTGATAAAATTGAATGTTTGATTATAAACTTCCCAAGGATAAGTCCAAAAGGTATTTGGGGACTATAAAGCAACGATTAAAAACTATGTGATGACTTCATAATGTCTTGTAAACTGAAATGTGCTATATGTACGCAAAAGTATATGATGAAGTATGTGTATAGTATGCAACTAAGTTAAACGTTTATGGGTGCGTTTAAAATTACATATCATATGTGAGCATAAATGACTAATGAAAATCCTATACTTATAATACACTATAAATAGGATTCAAAAGTGTTGAATTACTTTACGTGGATAAACTACGCTAAAGGCAAGTTTCCTAACTTACACTCTTTTACGGTGCAAGTATTCTATCCTTGTATATTGTGAACTAGTTTCTTACTAAATCGTTGAATTGAATTAGCATACTTGAACTCTTAATTCATTAAAGCTATTATACATGTTGAACTTAGTATTGTTCTTGAATATTGTGAAAGTGTCTATGCCATTTGATTCGGCTAGACTTATATTATTGAAAAGCGACCCAAACCAATTGATTGGTGCGGGATCTTGTATTTGACTGAGAAGAACAAACTATAACTGTCGGAGAACCGACGTGCGCACTTGAGTATGATTGATTGTTATGCATAACGAGGGTACTTTAGGCTGATCACCTGCTGTATCTGTTTTTGTTGGATTTTCAGTTTATTACTGTCAAATCCTGTGAAAGTTCATAGTCCTTAGTGACTGCTCAGTATTCAGTTATCTTGAAATCTTGAATTGAATTATTATTGAATCATATTGATATTATTCTGTCCTTAGCGACTGTTATTGAGAACTGTTAATACTCTTGCTATCCTTGAACTATCAAACTTTTCTATACCTTTTCGAGAATTGAGAATTATATCACTTACCCTTGTCGTATATTACTTGCTGGGCAATTTGTGCTCATTCTTGCTTCCCTAAAACATTTTAGTTAAGGCAGAGCAGGGCGAACCTTCGGGCATTGATAAGGGCAAGGGCAAGGCTGCCAATTAGCTTGTCTCTTTTATGTTTTTTTTATATATTTTAATGTTGTATTAAGATGATGAAGTAAGACTGGATTTGATTATGTTTAAGCTTAAGTTAGATTATGCAATAAGTCGTTAATTGATATTAGTATGTAATCTATTAAGTACTGTATGTTGCGAGACTTGAGGGAATAATTATAATAAATCATTGTAAATTATTCTAGAGTAGATTTTCCGCTGTGATTGTGTGATATTTAGTTATTATTATTGCGATGTATTACCATGAGCACGTGATGAACCGAATTCGAGAGACCAAGTGGCGGTCCTGGAATTTGGGGGCGTCACAGGTTGGTATCAAAGCTGTAGTTATAAACCTTAGGAACGAGTGTCCTTGGACTATAGCTTAGGTGAACTTAGAAGTTAGGAAGGAGATAAAACTCATGTAGAGTTTTCCTTGAGAGACTTAGTCTGTTATGAAATGTAACTTCATTCTATACAATGAACTTATGTTTTATTTAACATTCTAATGGAGTTGCTGTTTGTTTGCCTTGTGTTTGTGATTGTAGGATGACAGACACAGGGGTACCTAGTAGAGTGGCAGAGGAGGAGCCCAGGGATATACACGTAGTATACGAGGCACCTCTAGAGGCTACACCAGTGCAGGCTGTTGCACCGTTCGAGTCTGACGACGAGGACGAGATTGAGATAGAGTCTAATCCAGAGGAGGAGCTGATGGAGGATGAGCCAGTAGAGGACTCTGATGAGGCTACTATAGAGGAGCAGATGTTAGGAGAGTACGAGGAGCGGATCCTAGAGTTAGACTGCAGGGTCCAGGAGCTGGAGGCAGAGGCCCAAGAGAGAGAGTCCGAGTTCCAGAAGCTGAGGGACGAGGACCACCAGAGGAAGCTGGCTATGCAAGAGTTAGAGGTGGAGATTGCCTACCGTAGGGAGGCAGGGATCCAGATGGGGACTCTGTTTCACAGGTCAGTGGCTAGGAATGTAGTTTTGGCAGAGAAGCTAGAAGAGGTTGAGTAGAGGGAACTGAGTGAGAAGACTGAGAAAGAGGCACTCCGTACTCAGCTAGAGTTGGAGGTGATGGATAGGTTACACTTCGAGGAGAAGTGGGAAGCGTCCAATGAGAGAGCTGACGACCTTGAGGACGAGGTCAGGTGCAAGAAGAGAAAGAGATGGGGTATGTGTTCCGTTCAGCTTTTGAAAGGGTGATTGATGGTGTGTACCACTACCCGGCAGAACAGGGACAGACTCTATATACCTTGAGCCGAGAGCTGGTTGCGTATATAGCACAGTTGGAGTACAAGAGTGCAGTGGAGCGCGGGATGATGGGATGAGATTCCCTTAGTCAGTCTAGTAGTAGTTTAGTAGAATTTATCTTTATGTATTGTATATACTATGATGCAATCCCGATCTTTTGTGTAAGATGTGGGATAATGATGTAAACCCCGAGTTAGTTTTTGTTAGAGGGGTAGTATGGTAGTAGGTTGGTATATTCCCCGTCTTTTGTGATATTAGGGGATATATGTGATAACATTTATAGCAGTATGCTAGGAAAATCATGTAATGAAACGATTTGGCATATGAATATAAATGAAGTTTATTTTGGAAACGTGTTATAGATTTATTCTTTTAGTAGTAGAAGAACTACTTAAGTAATATACTTGAATAATAATAAAATGGAAACTTGTGATGCAGATAATGCCGCCCAGACGTAGATTGACTGCACCCGAAGAATCTGTTAACAACGAGAGGGAACAAGTAGACCCGATCCAGAAACTGGTAGACTTGTTAGGAGAAGCCTTAAGGGGAAGGAACAATGAACCCGTTTGCCCGAACCCTCAGACTATGCCAGTAACAACCTTTAAAGACTTTAAGAGTGTAGGACCCCCAGAGTTCGAGGGAACTACCGACCCAATCATCGCACAAACATGGATCAAAGAGATCGAAAAAGCTTTCACTATAGCTAGCGTAGGCGAAGATCAGAAGACGGTGTTTGCCATGTACATGATGAGGGGAGAAGCGAACTACTGGTGGGAGGCTAATCAACAAAGAGCTGGAGAAGGGATAATAGCTTGGGACAAGTTTAAGACGCTGTTCTTCGAGAATTACTTCCCGAAGAGTATGAAGAATCGGATGGAGGTGAAATTCTTAGAGTTAAAACAAGGTGAGATGACGGTGGCGCAATACGCGGCTAGGTTTAACGAACTAGCACGATTTGCGGAGCACCAAGTTGGTGATAAAGAGAGAAAGGCTAGACGTTTCGAACAAGGGTTGAAGCCGTGGCTGTTCAATAAGGTATCAGTTCTTCAAATTGATTCCTTTGCAACATTACTAGAGAAGGCAATCATTGCGGAAGGTGGCAGTGAGGCCTTAAGTTTGCATAACAAAGAAAAGAAAGGAAAGAATGCTGGAGGAGAAAATCGTACGGGAGGAAGCAGTAGCGGAGGAAGCAACTTGGGAAAGAGAAAGTGGGAGAATAACAACAACAACAAAAACAACAATAATCAATCAGGGAATTTTCATGGAGGTTTCAAGAAGAGGGCTGAAGGATGCCCGAAGTGTGGGAAGAATCACCAGGGCGAGTGCTGGAAGGGACGTGGCACTTGCTACAACTGCGGACAGGAAGGGCACATCTCGCCCAACTGTCCGAAACCAAAGAAGATACAAGGATGCTTTGCGTGTGGCTCGACGGAGCATCGAATTAAGGACTGCCCAAAGAAGGGAAGTGGCGGGGGTAGTTATCAGCAAGGAGGCAACAAACTGATGATCGGTGGACCGGCACAATCCAACCGCCCAACCGCCAGAACCTTTAACATGACCGTCCAAGACGCCGTGGCTACGAAGGACGTGGTGTCAGGTATAATCCCAATCAATGATATAAATGCTTATGTATTATTTGATTCGGGTGCCACCTGTTCTTTTGTATCTGAAGAATTTGCTAGTAAACTTAGTACACCCCGAGAACGATTAGAAAATCCTTTAGTCATAGAAGTTGCTAATATGGAAGTGATCCCTGTAGAATACATTTATCGAGATTGTCACGCAAACATTAGAGAACATGAACTGAGCGTAGACTTGATTCCTATTAGATTGGGAGAATTTGACGTAATACTAGGAATGGATTGGTTGTATAACCATGCTGCGATAATTGACTGTCAGAACAAATGTGTGAAACTTCAGACTCCGAGTAAGGCTAAGGTAGTATTTTATGGTAGCTCATCGCTTAAGCAATCGTGCTGCGTTACGATGATGCAGGCCAAGAAATTGTTAAGGAAAGGATGTGTAGGTTATTTAGCTTACATAGTTGATACTCGGAAAGAGGGAATAGAAATTATGGATATATCCTTAGTTAATGAATTTCAAGATGTATTTCCAGACGATCTGCCTGGTCTTCCGCCAGATAGGGAAATCGAATTCGTAATAGACTTAGCACCGGAAACGGCACCGATTTCGAAAGCTCCGTATCGTATGGCGCCAGTAGACATGAAGGAATTGATGATACAATTGCAAGAGTTGTTGGATAAAGGTTACATTCGACCGAGTGTTTCTCCTTGGGGAGCACCAGTGCTATTCGTTAAGAAAAAGGACGGATCGATGAGACTCTGTATCGATTATCGAGAATTGAACAGAGTAACGATCAAGAACCGATATCCGCTACCAAGGATAGACGACTTGTTTGATCAACTGAAGGGAGCAAAGTGTTTCTCGAAGATCGACCTATGAACAGGATATCATCAACTGAAAGTGAGGGATGAGGGCATACCAAAGACTGCGTTTCGAACCCGTTATAGACACTACGAGTTTTTGGTAATGTCATTTGGATTGACTAATGCTCCGGCAGCATTTATGGACTTGATGAATCGAGTTTTCAAGCCATACTTGGATAAATTTGTAGTGGTTTTTATCGACGACATTTTGATCTACTCGAAGACAGAGGAAGAACACGCCGAACATCTGAGGATTGTTTTGGAAGCACTAAGGAAGGAGAAGATGTATGCAAAATTTTCAAAATGCGAATTTTGGATGGAGAAGGTTCAATTTTTAGGCCACGTGGTGGATAAGAATGGAATCTCTATAGACCCTGCGAAGGTTGAAGCAGTAAGTAATTGGGAACAACCGAAAACACCGACGGAGGTGAGAAGCTTTTTAGGGTTAGCTGGGTACTATCAGAGATTTATCCAAGATTTTTCTAAGATAGCAACCCCGTTGACCAATTTGACTAGAAAGACGGTGAAATTTGTATGGACCGACAAATGTGAAGAGAGTTTTCAGGAGTTGAAGAAGAGATTGAGCGAAGCACCTGTATTATCATTACCAGATGATGCGGGAAATTTTGTGGTGTATAGTGATGCATCGCACAAGGGACTTGGCTGTGTGCTTACGCAGCACGGCAAGGTCATTGCATATGCATCACGATAATTAAAGGATTACGAAAAACGATACCTACTCACGACTTAGAGTTAGCGGCAGTAGTTTTTGCGTTAAAGATATGGAGGCATTATTTGTACGGAGAAAAATGTGAGATATACATGGACCATAAAAGTCTGAAGTATATCTTCACACAGAAGGAGTTGAACATGCGGCTGAGGAGACGGTTAGAATTAATCAAAGACTATGATTGCGATATTCTTTATCACCCGGGAAAGGCGAATGTGGTTGCCGACGCTCTGAGCAGGAAAGGAAGGGAGAAGTTGTTTAAATTGACGACTCAGGAAGAGTTGATAAGAGAGATGGAGAAATTGGAGATAGAAGTGAAAGGACCAGAAAAGTCTGGTGAGAAGTTAATTGTAATGGAAGCTTGTCCGACGTTGTTGGATAAAGTAAAGGAAGCCCAGGAAAAGGATGAAGAGTGTGAGAAAATTTGAAAGAGGATCACACAAAATAAGGAAGAGAAATTTCGAATGGATAAAGACAGTATCTTAAGATTTGAAGGAAGAGTGTGGGTACCAGCGGTAACCAAGTTAAGGGAAGAGATTTTGCATGAGGCACATAATACGACATATTCCGTTCATTCGGGAGGCACTAAGATGTACCGAGATTTGAAGCAACATTTTTGGTGGCCCAATTTAAAACGGGAAGTCGCAGAGTGCGTCAGTAGATGTTTGACTTGCCAACGCGTTAAAGCAGAACATCAGAGGCCGAGTGGTTTACTACAACCGTTAGAAATACTAGAGTGGAAATGGGAGCATATTACGATGGACTTCGTGGTAGGACTACCAGCTACGCAGAAAGGTTATGATGCCATTTGGGTTATCGTGGATCGACTAACCAAGACCACACATTTTCTACCAATCAAGATCCGCTACAGTTTGAACCAATTAGCGAGTCTGTATGTAAAAGAGATTGTTTCACGACATGGAGTGCCGATATCAATTGTCTCTGATCGAGATCGGCGCTTCACGTCCAATTTTTGGAAGAGTTTGCAAGAAAGAATGGGAACACAGTTGAGGTTGAGTACGGCTTACCATCCTCAAACAGACGGACAAAGTGAGCGAACTATACAAACGCTGGAGGATATGCTTAGGACTTGCGTGATGGATTTTAAGGGAAATTGGGACGACCATCTACCCTTAGTTGAATTTGCATATAACAATAGTTACCATGCGAGTATCGGCATACCACCGTTTGAAGCTCTTTACAGAAGAAAGTGCAGAACGCCATTATGTTGGGACGAAGTCGGAGAACGACGAATACTCGGACCAGAGCTAGTACAACAAACCACAGACGTGGTGACAGTGATAAGAGCCAGATTAGTAGCAGCTCAAGATCGCCAAAAGAAATACGCAGATTTGCATCGGTAGGACCGAGACTTCAAAGTCGGCAGTTTTGTATTCTTGAAAGTATCTCCATGGAAAGGAAAGATCCGTTTCGGCAAGAAAGGAAAATTGAGTCCAAGATTTATAGGACCGTTCGAAATACTGAAGCGAGTGGGCGAAGTGGCATACAAAGTTGCGTTGCCACCCGAGTTGGAGCACATCCACAACGTATTTCACATTTCCGTGTTGCGACCGTACAAGGCCGACTACAAACATGTGATTTCTTACGAGCCCATTCAAGAGGAGAAGAACTTGGCGTATGAAGAAATTCCTGTCCAGATATTAGATAGGAAAGAGCAAACCTTGAGAAATAAAATTATTTCATCTGTAAAAGTACTTTGGCGTAACCACGATGTCGAGGAGGCAACGTGGGAATTAGAAGATAGGATAATGAGGGATTATCCCCATTTATTTGTGTAACCTTGTAACAATTCCGGGACAGAATTTTTATAAGGGGGGAGGATGTAATACCCGAGAATTTTCATATATTATTAAATAATTATATTAATGAAAATGAGAATTTATTTGAATATAAATGATTTTGTGTTATGAGAATGATTAATTCAATTATATTAAATTGAATATCTATGACAATTGAGAAAAATGTGGAGTTTACGATAAACTCGTTGAGAGCCTAGTGTGGCACAGTGATGGGAAATATTAATAATTATATTAATTGACGAATAATTTTTAAGTGAACAATTAATTAATTGTTAATTGTTATTAGAGAATATTAATTGATTGTTGTGGGATATTAACTATGGTTGATTAATAATATGTGATTATTATTGCAAGAAATATAATAATAATAATCCACTTGTTTATAATTGTGCTGAGATTTATATTTGTTAATGTAATAATTAATCCTATGATTATTAATTTGGTATAATTAATAATCAATGAGGAATAAATTAATTAATATTATTGTTAATCAACGAGATAAATAGTCTATTTATTTGACCTTATGAATAATAAAACAAATAAGTGAGTGATTAATATAATAAGATTATATTAATTAATATGTGCAAAAGTGCAATACTTGAATATATAAAGTATATGGAATACAACTATATTATAGAGAGACACTTAAGTGTGACCATGCATGTATATACATAAACTATGTTATATAATGCAATGCGAATATATTACACATAGAAACCATATATTACATGAAGCATAATGTGATTATGTGATGTTAAAACTATATGTTAGGAATTCATGATAATGCTTATGTGACAATAAATATGTGGGTATACACTGTATAATATAGCATGAATATATTGTAATCAATTATTGATTGTAGAATTTAATAATGTGATAGTACCTGATTAAATTAGATGCGGTATTAACAGAATGTACATGGATTATATGCGTACAAGTTACCTTCACTATATTGAAGTATTCCTTATGCAAATTTATATTATGACATTAAGTTATAACCTATGTATGGACAATAGGTATATATAATATAACATAACAGTAGGAAGTATGTTATGTGTGTATAATAATTTAAGTGTTGTGTACTAATAAAATGCTGAGATATATGGCTTGTCCATTCCTCCTTCCTCTCATACACGTGAAAACCTCAAAGGCTAGTCTACTTCCTCATTCTTCTCCCAAGCAATCCTAGCTCATAATTATATGAGGAGTGGCTCTCATGATGCATTCCACCAACTATCTACCAACTTCTTCTTATCTAGTATGCAATTCAAATTTCCTTTAGTTTGAAATGGTAGGCAATTGCATTGTCTGTATTTTGTTTTCTCTATAAATATGGCTTCCTTCCTTCTCATTTCACCTTGCTGAGATTTTGTTTGAGTTGATAAGTTGAGAGCATATACATATATCAGTATAATAGCATTGTGAGATAGCAGCAAGCTTAATTCGTAGCAAAGGTATAATTACATGATTCATGTTCTTCATTTTCATTTTCTGTCAAAAATTTTAATTCTTGATTATGCCAAATTGGATTATAATTGGGGTATAGAACAATTGTTTAGTTGTTATATAGTCTTATACATGTGTTAATAAGCCAATGTGACTGATCACAATCAAGTTCGTGAAGTAAATTTGTGTTTGGGCTGGGAACTGCCGAAGCAGGGAGCTCACTGGTGCTGGCCGAAGCACGGCGCAGCTGCGTCGGTTTACTACTGAGGCGCAGCGCAGCTGCACCGGCCTCTAGAACCAGAATCTAATTTTGTTCCTAAAACTGCTATGTGGTAGTTACTTGTATAGATAAGGAAAGCACGTGAACATGAGTAGAACATATGTATGAGTACATAGGCCTAAAGTAAGCATGTTTAAACCAAGATGGTATACCTTTTTGACGAAACGACGTATATGTTTAAAGAGGAACTTAAAGTTATAAAGAGAGACTTGAATATGTTATACTTATATTCTGACTTTCGATGCATGTTATTATGGTTTAGAGATTCATGAAGGATGTGATAACTTGTGTATATATGTATCTTAAGGTAACATGAACATGTTAGACTTCGTTAATAGAACTTACTAACGAAACATGGACTTTGAACATGGACTTAACATATTGTATTAGAATCCATATTCTGATATTTTTAACATGCTTAATAATGAATATAACATCACTAGTATACCATACGTGTGTACTTGCTTGTTAAAATTCAATAATAAGTTAACCAAGCACGGGTTTACGCATGTTTCTAAAGTAACAAACAATGCTAGTTATGAATAAATGATGTGGACAATCGCAAGCATGTATATTACAATTTGTATGACCTTCTCGCATGTATCTATGGTTTAATTGTATACGTTGTGATTGCATGGCCACATTTGGCCTTAAGCTCTTAGAAATCCTACACTAAGACCCTAATATGTAAAGATAAATTTAGATTTGAATACGTGTATGATATAACTACTTGTGAGCATGCCTAAATCAAGTTATATGATCACCTCGTATATTTAAAATTAACGAGCATGATAGCTTGCATGATTTTATGATGTTGTAAGGACTTGAATTGTTTAAAATGTAAGTCTAGAATCATGTTATGGAAAGTGGAACCTAGATTGCCTTGGGAAAACACGAAAGGACTTTTAACATATCAGTATACCTGGTGTGAATGTTAGCTTCCATGACCGAACAGAAACCACAAGGCACATATCAGCCTTGGCTTAGCCAGAGGGCTGCGCAGCTGCGCCGGCCCTAGGCTTAGCCATGGCGCAGCTGCGCCAGTCTGGAATCAGAATTGAGCCAGTTGTTGATCTGATTTTTGACAGTTAGCTTATGCGATTACTTTAACTTGTAATATATGACCAGTATGCTAAGAAATGTGTTAAGAGGCATGCTAAGTGATAAAATTGAATGTTTGATTATAAACTTCCCAAGGATAAGTCCAAAAGGTATTTGGGGACTATAAAGCAACGATTAAAAACTATGTGATGACTTCATAATGTCTTGTAAACTGAAATGTGCTATATGTACGCAAAAGTATATGATGAAGTATGTGTATAGTATGCAACTAAGTTAAACGTTTATGGGTGCGTTTAAAATTACATATCATATGTGAGCATAAATGACTAATGAAAATCCTATACTTATAATACACTATAAATAGGATTCAAAAGTGTTGAATTACTTTACGTGGATAAACTACGCTAAAGGCAAGTTTCCTAACTTACACTCTTTTACGGTGCAAGTATTCTATCCTTGTATATTGTGAACTAGTTTCTTACTAAATCGTTGAATTGAATTAGCATACTTGAACTCTTAATTCATTAAAGCTATTATACATGTTGAACTTAGTATTGTTCTTGAATATTGTGAAAGTGTCTATGCCATTTGATTCGGCTAGACTTATATTATTGAAAAGCGACCCAAACCAATTGATTGGTGCGGGATCTTGTATTTGACTGAGAAGAACAAACTATAACTGTCGGAGAACCGACGTGCGCACTTGAGTATGATTGATTGTTATGCATAACGAGGGTACTTTAGGCTGATCACCTGCTGTATCTGTTTTTGTTGGATTTTCAGTTTATTACTGTCAAATCCTGTGAAAGTTCATAGTCCTTAGTGACTGCTCAGTATTCAGTTATCTTGAAATCTTGAATTAAATTATTATTGAATCATATTGATATTATTCTGTCCTTAGCGACTGTTATTGAGAACTGTTGATACTCTTGCTATCCTTGAACTATCAAACTTTTCTATACCTTTTCGAGAATTGAGAATTATATCACTTACCCTTGTCGTATATTACTTGCTGGGCAATTTTTGCTCATTCTTGCTTCCCTAAAACATTTCAGTTAAGGCAGAGCAGGGCGAACCTTCGGGCATTGATAAGGGCAAGGGCAAGACTGCCAACTAGCTTGTCTCTTTTATGTTTTTTTTATATATTTTAATGTTGTATTAAGATGATGAAGTAAGGCTGGATTTGATTATGTTTAAGCTTAAGTTAGATTATGTAATAAGTCGTTAATTGATATTAGTATGTAATCTATTAAGTACTGTAGGTTGCGAGATTTGAGGGAATAATTATAATAAATCATTGTAAATTATTCTAGAATAGATTTTTCGCTGTGATTGTGTGATATTTAGTTATTATTATTGCGATGTATTACCATGAGCACGTGATGAACCGAATTCGAGAGACCAAGTGGCGGTCCTGGAATTTGGGGGCGTCACATCACCTCTATAGGCCAAACACTTGGGTGGTTAACGTTGACCAAAGGAAAGAATCTAACCCAAAAATTTAAGAAGATCACGAAGAACAAGGAGTTGAACTCGTACTTTTGGAAGCTTCATTCTACAAGGGTATGATTCCATAACTTCTTATTTATCGTTTTAAATTAATAATTTGCATAAAGGATGATCCGGGTAATGATTTTGTAGAAATTTTTTAAACTCTGATATTCCATGCTTCCGCTAATTTTGCAATTTGATTGCGTCACGATTTCGTACAAACCCAACAGCGGCCTCAGAGCCAAGCCTTTATGCAATAATTAATTGTTTTGATTCCATATTATATGGGTATGTATTTAGAATAATTTATTGTGCATAATTTTATAGAATTATAAAATTTTATATAATTTATTAATTGGAAAGCTTCAAAATTCGCGACTTGAAAAAAAAAAACGAAACCAAAACCAAATTGCAAATTTTTTTTTGGGACGAAAACATGGCGAGTCACGTTTTTTTCAAGGAAGGAGGCTAAATGAAAAAGGTGAATCACTTTACCCAACCTGCAAGTTTTCCAACGTAATCTGCATGTAAATAGATATATGTATATTATTATATATATCTATTAACCTGATTAGTAATATTATATATATATATATATTCTTAATAATTTTATACTTAAAATAAAGAGTTTATTTTAATCTTGAAATTGGATTTCATGTAATTTAAAATTGCCCAATAAATGATACTCATATATATATATAGAATGTTTTAATTCATGAGTTGAATATTTATTTATTGATACATATGATGATATGTATAATAATAAATGTAATTGATTATGGAACTATTGACCAATGTGATTAAATTTATTTTAGATGAATGCTTGAATGAATGTGTTTTATTAAATGGAGTCTACGTACCTCGTCCTCTCTAATATTTTTTGATATAAAATTCTATCTCCCTCCTATGTACTTCCCCTTGACTGCTGATCAATGTTTCTATTTAAATTAAATAGTTTAATGTAATAGAAATAATTAGAATTATCTTGAAGAAATTGGAGACCAAGGAGCAAGGAGCGCGTGAAGACCCGTCTGTAATGGAGCCCGGGTTTAAATGTAATAATTACGTTTAAATTTAAATTCTTGTACTCCTAGGTTTGACCTTTTGGTTCACTTGGTGGCTCTAGTAAACCAAACTAGAATAAAAATCTATAATCAATCCGAGTAGAATATAGTATTCTATATGTGCATGCTATTATTATATATATTATATTTTATACAAACATGCTCCGCATATTTTATTAAAATGATGCGTATTTTATATATATATATGTGTGTGTGTGTGTGTGTGTGTGTGTGTGTGTGCATGCGCGCTAAACAAGATGAGACAAATAATAACAAACTCCTCAAAAAAAGTTTATTAAGTCTAAAGCGTTAAAAGATATTTGGAATATCGAACGTCGTCTTCTAGTATGATAAATTAATAGAGTATTAAAAATTTAATACGAGTTTGTTGTGCTATCCACAAGGCAAGTATTGTGTATTTAAAATATTAATTTAATCACATTTGATGCTTATCAAGAAAATTGAACAATATTATTTTGTTGTGCTATCCACAAGGACAATATTTTTTAAAAAAATTTATGGAAGTGCTAGGTTGGACTTAACTTAAATTATTTTAGTTCGGATGTGCACACAATTGACCATTATGATTTAAGAGGCAAAATACAAGGAGTTACATGATGATGTAATTGACAAGAGTTGTCTACCTATTTATTTATATATCGTTTGTTGTGCTGTCCACAAGGCTATATACATTTGAAATGGGATCCTTATTCTCACTAGTAAATCTTTAATTAGATGTTGTCGAAATATATAAGTGAGAGTAATATAGTTTGAAGAAAATAGTGGGAGATACCGATCTAAAATAAGACTTAATTTATTTTGGTATATAAAATTAATTAAATGAATGTTTGCTAAAATATTATCTTTTCACATACAGAAATTTAAAAATATCAAAATCACTAATTTCACTGCGTTGCATACTTGATGCTAACAAACTAACCGGGCTGAATTACACAGACTGGTGAAGGAATCTGAGAATAGTTCTCATTGCTGAAAAGATTTCTTATGTCCTAAATTCACCTGTCCTTGGAACTGTTCCAGAATCAACCTATAAGGAAGAGATTGCCACCATAACAAAGTGGCAAGATGATGCATCTGTGGCTCAATGCATCATGCTCGCATCCATGAATAACGAGCTTCAGCGTCAACATGAAAACATGGATGCTCCTACTATGTTGCTTCACCTCAAGGAGTTGTATAGTGAACAAAGAAGGACTGCTAGATATGAGATATCTAAGGAGCTCTTCCGATCTCAGTTGACCGAGGGCACTGTCGTTGAGATTCATGTCCTAAGGGTGATCAATCTGATTGAACGCCTTGGACAGCTTAAGTTCGTCATGGATGGGGAGTTAAGTCAAGACTTGGTCTTCCAGTCACTCCCTGAGACCTTTTCGCAGTTCGTTATAAATTTCACATGAATAAGTTAGATGTCAACTTGCCTGAATTACTTAACATGTTGAAAACTGCAGAAGGTCACTCCCATCCAAGAAGAACCGTATCTTAATAGTGGATTCTTCCAAGAAAAGGAAGAGGCCCAAGGGATCTTCTGAAAAGAAGAAATCTAAGAAGGCTAAGGGCAAGGTGAACATGAAAGAACAAAAGAAACCTGATCCAACTAGCAAAGGAATGTGCTTCCATTGCAACGAGCCGGGTCACTGGAAGAGAAACTGCAAGAAATTTCTAGCAGAGAAGAAGCTTGGAGAAGCTTTGACTTCCAACAAAGGTTTGTTCATGATTGAAATTAATTTTTCAGAAAGTCAAAATTCAACTTAGATATTGGATACCGGCTGTGGTTCTCACATATGTAATACTGTGCAGGGACTGGTCAGAAGTAGAAAGCTGAACAAGGATGAGGTTGTCCTACGAGTGAAAAATAGAGCAAAGGTTACTGCATTAGCTGTAGGCACTTATTGTTTAGCACTGCCTACGGGCAAGTCCATTTATTTAAATAATTGTTGTTTTGTTTCGAATATTATTAGAAAATTATTTCTATTTCCGTATTAAATATGGATGGATTTGATATTATAATAAAGAACAACAGTTGTTCTATTTATAAAGATAATATTTTATATGGTGTTGGTAATTTGCGATATGGATTTTATATACTTGACTTTCATGAAAATATACTTCAAATAGAATAAACTAAGAAAAGAAAAAGAGATGATGTTAATTATACCTATCTGTGACACTATAGACTCGGTCATATCAATGAAATAAGATTATCCAAGTTACATAAGGATGGGTTCTTAGAGCTATCCGATTATAAATCATATCTAACTTGTGAATCTTGTCTCATGGATAAAATGACTAAATCTCCTTTTAGTGGAAAAGGAGAAAGAGTTACAGAGTTGTTAGCATTGATTTACACAGACGTTTGTGGACCTATGACAACGAATGCACATGGAGGGTATTCTTATTTTATTACTTTCACTGATAATCACTCAAGATTTGGATATGTGTATTTAATGAAATACAAATCTGAATCATTTGAAAAGTTCAAAGAGTTTAGAAGTGAAGTAGAGAAACAAACGGATAAAAGTATTAAGATTCTTCGATCAGATCGAGGTGGAGAATACTTAAGCGGTGAATTTCTCAATTATCTCAAAGATAATGGTATAATCTCACAATGGACTCCACCAGGTGCACTACAATTAAATGGAGTTTCTGAAAGGAGAAATCAAACATTGTTGGACATAGTTCGTTCCGTTATGAGTTTTATCGATCTTCCAATTTCATTCTGGGGTCATGCCCTAGAAACGACTCATATATACTAAATAAGGTCCCCTCGAAATCCGTCCCCAAGACTTCATATGAGATATGGACAGGGAGGAAACTTGGTCTTAAGCAAGTTAAGATTTGGGGATGTCCAGCTTATGTGAAAAGGTTTCAAAATGATATGCTTGGGTCAAGATCTGATAAGTGCACGTTTTTGGAATATCCTAAAGAAAGTTTGGGATATTATTTCTACAATCCTACTCAGCAAAAGGTGTTTGTTACGAAATATACTGCCTTCTTGGAAAAGAAGTTTATCCTTGAAGGGGCTAATGGGAGGAAAAATAGATTTTAAAGAAAATCAAGAACCACAAAACACTACAGATCAATTGGATGAAACTGTCCAAGTAGAACACCTACTATACAACACCCTATTCGTAAATCTGGAAGAGTACCGAAGATACTTGAAAGGTATGGATTTGTCATAAAGGATGACGATGAGGTACACGTCATGAATGATGATGATCCATTGAATTATGAACAAATTATGAGTAATTAAGACTCAGAGAAATGGTAGATGACCATAAAATCTAAAATGGATCGTTGAAGTAATGCGCAAGACGATTTGGATTTTACTTGCGATTGCAGCTTATTATTACTGGATCTAGCAAAATGGACGTGGAGACGCCCTTTCTCAAATATAAATTATTAGAGGAGAATGTATGTATGATACATCAAGATGGATTTGTTTCAATGGTTAAAGCAATTCATGTATATGAGCTACAACAATCCTAATATGGATTGAAGCAAGCTTCTCGTAGATGGAACATTCGTTTTGATGAAACAATCAAAGAGTTTAATTTTATCAAAAATGAGGATGAACCATGTGTGTACAAGAAGGTTAGTGGGAGCGCTGTTTCATTCCTTATATTATATGTTGATGATATATTACTGATAGGGAATGACATTCCTATGCTACAATCAATCAAAATAAAGTTGTCTAAACATTCCTCCATGAATGATTTGGGTAGAACATCCTACATTGGGAATATAAATTTGTATAGATAGATTTAAAAGGATGTTCGGCTTAACCCAATGAATGTATATTCATTAAATGCTAAAGACGTTTAGCATGGCAAACTCTAAAAGGTGTCTCATGATGATGAGCCATGGAGTGTATCTCTCTAAAATTGTCCTCAATAAAAGAGAGATCGCATGAGTTACTATCATGTATGCAATGAAATATACAAGACTTGATGTTGATCAATCATATTCTGGAGAAGATCACTGTAAGACAGTGATAAACATCTTAAAACTGATACTAAGGATGTCATCATGACACATAATGGGTCTGAATTAAACTAGAGGACTAAACAGACTCAAGTTTTTTAGACTAACCAAGACGACATCAAATCCATCTTAGGGTAAGTCCTTACCTTAAAAGGTGGTGCAGTGAATTGAAAAGGTTCCAAACAACAAAAGGTTGCTGGTTTAGTGATAAATACAAAGTATATAACTTTAAGTGAAGTTGCAAGTTGATGTTTCGAATGAAAAATTCATTACAGAACTAGGAATAGTTCCTAAGTCTCATCTTGAATCCAAACATGTGTTGCGGTACTTTGATTAAAGAAATCATTGAAAGAAGAGGCGTCACCTTAGAGCGTGTAGACTCTCAAGATAACATTACAAATCCATTTACTAAAGCTTTAACACAACAGTAGTTTGATCGTCACTTAGAGAAGATGGTATGAGATACCATGGCGATTGACTTTAGTGCAAGTGGGAGATTGAAAGTAGTATGCATACAAGCCAATCATGTATAATGATAAAGCATCTACTTTGAAGACGATCTTATTTATTTATTAATAAAAGTATTAATTTATTAAAGACATTTAATTATCTACATGATGCTATTTTTATAATATGTAAATAACCCATAGTTTTAAGCAATGCTTTTAGAATCATGATGATGATCATGCTAATGAGATCTAAATTCTTAGAAAGCTTAAAACTAAAATAGTTCTCAATCATGATATTACTAAAAAGGAAATTAGTAAATTCGAATAGATTGGTACATATGTTGCTTGCTCATTAAATTATGATAATCGATCTCATGATCATTTGTGTGGAGACACTAAAGTAAGTATGTAGGTGCTTATTAGAGAATAAGTTCATTAAGCGTGACTCGCTATGGAATACCTAATGGAGTTTTACTTGCCTGTCAATAGTAATTCCTAATGTGATAGTAGTACAAGTGATCCTTGGACTTGAGATCATCATAGTATCTTGTATGTAATAAATTATACTTTGACTTATTCCTTAAAAACCCTTAGGGTATATCAAAGGGTATGCTTGGGTATAACGAGTTCCATATGGAGATAATGAATGATCAATAAAGAATCTACCACTTCTAGTAAAAGAAGAGATATGTCCTATGTGATTCATTAAATGACAACCTAGTAGTCCTTGGCCAAGGCAGAATGAAATTAGAAAGGAGTTTTTAATTTGCATTTTTTGGTGTTATGCATTTGTTAATCGAAATACATATAATTAAATAAAATAAGACTTGACAATAATTCCATGTCTCATATTTAATTGGGACATTGTATGGTGGAAGGATTGAATTGTATGGTAACTATTTACTCACATGTTCTTTTATGATTAATGTTGAAATCTATGTTATCTAGAAAGTCGTTGATCGCTAAGGAGGCTTATCCCTATTGTAGAATAAATATTATTTATTTAAATAGATTATTAGTTAAATTTATTTATTTAAATAAGATTAGAATTGTTCTAATTGATTTATTCATAACCGGTTTAATATGGAGAACCTAAAGGGTCACACTATAAATGGAAGAATAATTATTTAAGATGGTAATGTCATAATCGTAAGAATGCATTAAGTGTAATTAATTTAATCTATGGTGATAGAATAAATTAAATAGCTTAATGTTTATTATTTAATATTTTAAAAATATTAAATATAAATTAATAAAAGGAGTCTTATTAATATTATTACAATTATTATTATTATTTTAATTTCTAAAGGAGTTTAAGAATTAATTTAATATTAGTACTCTCATTTATTTCTAATAAGATTAGGAGACAAATTAATTAAATGAATTTAATTAAGTAATCCCAATGTGGTGGGAAGCCTAAATTAATTATAGGAGTTTAATTAATTAAATGAAATCCCATGTCTAATAGGATTAGAAGGGTTGACCAATATCTATATAAGAGGAGTCTTATAATAGATATAAGTTGATGCAATTCCAATTGTTGGAGAGTACTCCTTTTCTATAGAGGATAGAAAACTAGGGTTTAGCCAACCACCCTCCTAGATAATTCCTCTTTCTTGGTGGATCACCTCTAAGGGCCAAACACTTGGGTGGCTAACGTTGATTAAAGGAAGGAATCTAACTTCAAAATTCAAGGAGATCACGAAGAACAAGGAGTTGAACTCGTACCTGTGAAAGCTTCGTTCTACAAAGGTATGATTCCATTACTTCTTATTTATCGTTTTAAATTAATAATTTGCATAAAGGATGATCCGGGTAATAGTTTTGTAGAAATTTTTTAAACTCTGATATATTCCATGCTTCCGTTAATTTTGCAATTTGATTGCGTCACGATTTTGTACAAACCCAATAATTTATTCTGACCTTCGCTGAAGTAGCCTTCAATGGCTGATATCACTGGATCGTTCCTGATGCTTTGTTGGAGTTGTCGCCAATAGCTGAAATGTCAATCCATCTGACCTTCGCTGAAGTAGCCTTCAACGGCTAATATCATCGGACCGTTCCCGATGTTTTACTGGGGTTGTCGCCAACTGCTGCAATGTCAGACCATCTGACCTTCGCTAAAGTAGCCTTCAATAGATGATATCACCGAATCGTTCCCGATGCTTTGTTGGAGTTGTCACCAACGGCTGCAATGTCAGACCATCTGACCTTTGCTGAAGTAGCCTTCAACGGCTGATATCACCGGACCGTTCCCGATGCTTTGTTAGAGTTGTCGCCAATGGCTAAAATGTCAATCCATCTGACCTTCGCTGAAGTAGCCTTCAACGGCTGTTATCATCGGATCGTTCCCAATGCTTCGTTGGAGTTGTCGCTAATGGCTGCAATGTCAGACCATCTAACCTTCGTTGAAGTACCCTTCAACGGATGATATCACCGGACCGTTCCCGAAGCTTCACTGAAGTTGTCGCCAACGGCTAAAATGTCAGACCATCTGACCTTCGCTGAAGTAGCCTTCAATGGCTGATATCACCGGATCGTTCCTGATGCTTCGTTGGAGTTGTCGCCAACGGCTGAAATGTCAAACATGATCAAGTTTGATGTGGGGGGTACTCTTTTTGACAAATCATACCCTCGAATTAATCTAGATGACTTGATACAGTCAGAACCTGCCGCTCATACCGTCGGACATTCCCGATGCTCTGACAGTGACAGTTTTTAGCAGTTTTTCAGCAGTTTTCATCATTGGTCCCCAGATATTGCTTCGGAATGATAACCAATGGCTTACATGAAAGTGTTCTTTCCATCAGGAATCCGCTGCTCATACGCTGGATTTCAGGCCTATCCGCTCAATCGCACAACAGTTTTTTTTTCCGGATTTGACTTTTTAGCTTCTATAAACTCTGTGGGGAGCCGCAGGTAGGGGTGCGGCAGCCACAGGTGGGGCTGATCCCTCCAGCGAGTTTAAGTTGAGCTCCCGTGGCTTTTTAAATTCATTTTCAGTTTTGAATCCAAAAGGAAATCTGATTTTCTTTCTCAGATCTACGGAGTCTGGGCTGCTTTTTTCAGATTTCATCACCTCACAAACTCTCTGCACATCTCTAGTAACGTTTACATCCTTTCTTTTCCAGTTTTGACCGTTAGAATATTGTAAACCACGTAGTGTGCTTTTAAACACAATGTATCAAATATGTATGCATATATGACTTGATAAAAATCTTCAGACTTAGTAATATGCATATTTTACTATGCTGTACGTTTTGATGTAAAATTTTTTGATTTCTGAGACAGTCAATTAACGCCCTTTTTGATCAGTTTACTCATCCTTTTTGAGGATAAGTGAGCCTGTATTTTCAACTAAAAATGTCCATGGTAATTTAGCTGCCGCGGGGAGTTTATTTTTTATTTTTTTCATAAATATAAACTATTTCTATTTTTGGGTAAGTGTGCTACTTAATGGCCACCTAGTCATGCCTGTGTGCATGCAGAAAGTTAATTTTACAAAGGAGACTCTGGCGAAATGTTTTCAAAAGCCTAAGCATTTAATAAACATGCAATTTTTTACTGGGGATTTTGGTTGACCCATGCATGTTTTAGGACTTAAAAATGATGGAATTACTGATTTAATTTAAAAAGCCACATGTTTTAGGCTTACCTCACCCCTTCTAAGGTGATTTGGAGACTTTGTTCATGTTATGGAGCCAGATAGACCTGGTAGTGCCAGCAGGGTCGTTCCAGGAGTTAGGTGGAGGAGAATATTTTATGTTCCTCATCCACGTCCAACCTGACCGCCTCGCAGATTGGCTGAGTCAGTGATTCGTCCTATCCGGGTTGATCCGCCGGTTGATGTGGACGATGAGGATGTACCTATTGTTGATCATGTCCTAGGTCAGGCTCCACGTGAGAAGCTTCCAGGCATTGTGGTGCCACTTCAGGAGCTTCTGGGCGATTTGAGGCGCCATCCACCGAGATACCTTCATGCCAAAGAGGTGATTGAAGTATTTCTTATGGATTTTCTTTCTTTCTGGACTGGCTCTTTGATGTAGGTTCCAGGCTTTACACAGCCTAGGGGGAACTAGTTTAATGTCCATTCCTTATACCATACTCTGCATCCGGAGTATCGGGCCATTGTTGACACTTGGGGGTTTCAGGCATTTTTTCTATCCCTCCTCGCCGTTGTCCCTAGGTTATCTGAGGGCATTATCTGAGCGCTGGTTCCACCAGATCCAGTCTCTCCATTTGTTGGATTACGAGGTGATGATGACGCCTATGGACTGGAGGTTCATCATCGGGATAGAGTTCGCAGGTGAGCCAGTGCTGGTTGTGGCTGACATTTCACCTACTGCCATTTGATCCCTCGTGGGAGTTCCTGCGACGGCCATCTAGGGTCGGACGGTCTGTTCTGGTCCCTTGAGCGTAGATGCCCAGAGTGGTGTTTGATTGAGCCTCTGCCTAATGATCATAGGGTAAGAGATCGCATCCTGCGGTAACTACTTTTGGTGATCATCAAGGGTTGTTTCCTTGCGGACAACTCTTCGACGGTGTCCTTTGTCATGGTCAGCGCTACTAGATACGTAGAGTGCCTCAGTGATTTTGATTGGGGTACCTATACCTTTGCCTATTATCTCCCAGGGATGTGCCTGCGCTCGGAGGGTGTGACGGAGGCTTGGTTAGACTTTTACCCATTACTGCTGGTGAGTACATCTCTTTTGTATCTTTTTGATTTCCTCATTTATATTTGTCAGTCTTGATCACTGAGGACTTTTGATATTTGCATGGCCAGTTTTGGGCATATGAAAGGCTTCCTTGCCTATGTCCTGCGATTACTCTGGGCTTGGAGACTTATCATTGGGGACGGCGCTGACATCACTCCATGTTGACAGAGGTCCCTATAGCCGAAGGATTCACCTACTCCCACCTGTAGCTAGAGCTATTGACTGCCAAATCGATCTCGTGGGTCCCGTATACCTCAGACTTTTTGACAGTTGGGTTTGAGGGTAACTTTCCCACTGGCCGGGAGTTTGCATTGTCCACTCACCAAGTTCCATTTTTGACAGAGGGAGGTTGGGAGCTCTATTTAGGAGAGCGTGCTATTCGAAGCACCACAGGAGATATCTGCATTCCCTTTGTTCCTCCTACTTGGCATCATTGTCCATTATCTCCGCCATTCATAGACATTCCACTGGTGCGTATAGATGGCTTCACCCTGTCAGAGGGTCCTTACATCCAGGAGGCATTTCACAGCTTGTGGAGTCCTCGTACCATTGGGGCTCAGACTCGTGCTACCCAGTTTATGGCAGACATGGTGCCGGGGTCTGTGATGATGACAGACTAGATAGCTTGCCTCCGAGATCTGACTCATCTAGATCAGATTACAAGACTGACCCAGTAGTTGGAGCGAACCCATTTGTTTATCAGGCACCTTGGCCGGGAGCCATCTGAGGCAGATTCTTTTGATCCATCCAGCTCTGGAGCTGGCCCCTCATCAGGTCCATTTTTTAGCAGCTTTACAGGTGCTGATCCTCCCTTGTATCGACCGAACATTCCCACTGGCCAAGACTTTGTGACTCAAGAGGAGCTAGAGCAGGTTATTACCCTGGAGACAGATATTCTTGATCTCTTCTAATAACTTTTCTCGCTATATCTTTTGATAGGCCCCTGTTTAGCTATTGGGCGGTTGTGCCCCATTTCTCGCTATATCTTTTGATAGGCCTATGTTAGTAGTTGGGCGGTTGTGCCCCATTTATCTGTACTTTTTATTTTATATTTTATTAGTAGACAAAGATGATGCTTGCAGTAGATAGTTTATTCTAGATATGCATGATATTTCCTATCTATTGCATCATGTTTATCATTATCATTATGCATGTATTATGTCATGGATATGCATTTAGACAGGTGAGTTTAGATTTGACCCCTGGATGGTCTTATAATACGGTGATACAGATGTCGTCATCTACGGTCAGCCGTATTGAGCATTCACCACCATCTTCGGTAGCATCTTCATTACGATTGTGGAATGACAGTCTGCCCCTCACAGCCAGAGGGATAGTAGACCAAATGCTGGGGCATTCTTTGGCCCTTTTAGATTTCCAGGTTTTACATGGATTTGTGGATGGTATTCTATCCTGCTGGATTCCTAAGCGGTAGGTTTTTCGCTTTGGGTTCCACGAGTTGACTCCTACCTTAGAGGAGTATGAGCGTCTTACAGGATTGGCACTGGATCTTCCTTGCGCTTGCACAACTATCAGTGAAATGAGGAGACCATTTATGATAGTGTCAGGTCTGAGATGCCGAGTTGTCACTGAGGAGATTATTTCAGGACATGTGATATCCATTGACTTTCTGATCGATCACTTCGGCCGGCTAGACAGCTATGATCGACACTCTAGGGATTTTATCACTTATGTAGATGAGTGGAAGTTTTCCCCTGTAGACGTCTTGTTGATGTGCGTTACGGCCTATGTATATACGCCACTATATTTGGACCATTTAGATATTGTCTTGATGGTCATGGTCCGTGCCCTCAGACAGGGTAGTACTATTTTGTCGATGATATTGGCCGAGACCTTGAGGTCGGCTACCTTTTGAAGCACCCATCCTGAGGGGTTTTTTAGAGGTATCTCTGTTCTGCTGTATGTATGGCTCATGACACATTTGCGTCTGATTGACACCTTTAGACACCATGGGTACTGCTTTACCTATGAGATAGCCATGTCATACTCCTTCTAGCCAGCAGAGTGTTCAGATGCAGCAACATGGTTGATTTTTCTATCAGATATTGAGCATCCCTTTTTGATATTACCATGCTCAGGGCTTGTATCCCCTTACAGCTTCATCACTTATGCATTCGGTATGGATTATTTGCCCCTAGCGGGATTGAGAGGGGTGACCACTTACCATCAATTGGCAATTATGGGTCAGTTTGATCAGTTTCAGAGACTCCACCAGTTTGAGGTGGCCGTTGATCAGCGGATATCAGCTTCATCTCTATCGTCAGCTGATCTGATCAGAATTTATGCGTGTTGGACTCATAGGGAGAGGGCTGATTTCTCTACTAGCCATCTGAATCGTTCTACAGAGTATTCGGCATGGTTAGAATCCGATATAGCAGCAGCTGCGGTTATCCAGTCAGCTCCAAGTGCTGATTCAGACGAGGAGGAGCCTATGGAGGATCCTGCTTCTCCCATGGAGGATGAGTTGTTTACTGGTTTGATAGCGACTTTAGTTAGCGACTCTCCGAGCATCCCTGCCGGGACTGGCCCAACTATTATTGATTCACTAGCTCGGAAGACTTTCGAGAGAGATTAGGCTAGGGCATTGATGTTGACAACCCTTTCCAGTAAAGACATAACTTTTGCTGATAGAGACGAGGCTCAAGCTACTAGGGATGCAACATTGGTTGAGAGAGACGAGGCTCGATCTACCAGAGATGCAGCTCTCGAGGAGAGAGATGAGGTCCGATCTATCCGGGATGCATCTTTTGAGGTCATTGAGGAGGTCTTAGTTTCCTGGGATGCTGCTTATGTAGAGAAGGATGAGGCCATAGCTACCCGTAATATATATATTATAGACAGTATGGCACTCAAATCGTATACCTAGAGCCTGGTTGCAGATATGAGCACTTTTATAGATGGTCACAACAGCACTATGCAGATGGCTATGGATGTTCTTGCTCATATGGAGACCAAGGGTATTGAGCTTGCAGCTGCTCCTCCATGTTTAGAGAGGGATGCCATGTTGGCACTACTATCTCGCTTGTCTACGGGTTCATAGACTAGCTTTGTTTTTCCTGCACATACTAGATCAGCCATTTTTGTCATGTACAGGACACCATGTATATATTAAACAGTATTATATATTAGAGAAATATATTTGATTCACTTACCTATTGGATATATATTGTCATTGCTGAGTGATTACCACTTTTTTCATGACTAGCTGCTGTTGATGTATCACAAGCTTCTCTTTGATGGATGGACAGTGAGATGTCGGAGAATATCTCGGACGGGCCTGTTGACCAGGGAGACTTGATAAAATTTGGGTTTTATCGGGTTTCGGTGTCTTGGGACTAGTTCTTATGGGGGTTTTTGTTCTTTCTTTGAAGGTCATACCGCACCATAAATGGATGCCTACATACTCCCGGGTGGAGGGAGATCAGGTCATTCGTAGTTCAAGTTTTGTGCCAGAGGTTTGAGAAGTGTCTCTTTTGAGTTTGGTTTGATGGGCTTTTGAACTTTTTTTTGGTTTAGAGGGTTTTTTGAAAAAAAAATTGTTTGGTTTGACCGCACCAGGAATGGCTGCCTACGTACTTTTGGGCGGAGGGAGATCAGAGCATTCGTAGTTCGATCTTCTAGTGAAAATCGAAATGATTTTATCGATTCGCAGGACCAGGATGATGGTATGTGTTTTAGATATAATACCTTTTCACGGTGTCTGAGTTGATGAGTTGGGGAAATTCGCTCCCGTCCATCTCTTGTAATCTGATGGCTCCTCCTGTCAATACTTCTTTAACAATGAAAGGACCTTCCCAATTCGGGGCGAACTTTCCTTTGGCTTCATCTTGATTGGCCAGAACTTTCTTTAATACCAAATCATTTTCTTTGAGTCAGCGGATTCAGACTTTATTGTTGTATGATCGAGCAATGATTTGCTGATATAACTGCCCGTGAAAAATGGTTGTAGCCCTCTTTTCATCTATCAGGGATAGCTGGTGGTACCACTCTTGCAACCACTGGTCTTCCTCCATCTGAGCATCTATTAAAACTCTCAGAGACTCCATTTCTACTTCTATGAGAAGTACTGCTTCCATACCATAGACTAAGGAGTATGGGGTAGCCCCAATAGAGGTACGCATTGAAGTTCTATATGCTAACAGAGTCAGAGGCAACAAGTCAGGCCATCCTTTGTGATTGGCGGACATTTTCTGCATTATCTTCTTGATGTTCTTATTGGCCGCTTCAACAGCACCATTCATCTTGGGTCGGTAGATAACGAAATTGAGATACTTGATATGAAACTTGCGGCATAAATCTCTCATCATCTGATTGTTCAGGTTTTTTACGTTGTCTGATACGATCACCTTCGGTTCTCTGTATCGACATACGACATTATTTCTAATGAAACCAATGATTACCTCCTTGGTGACTTTGGGGAAAGAGGCATCTTCAACCCATTTGGTGAAGTAATCGATCATGGTGAAGATGAATCGATGTCCATTGCTGGCTTTGGGTTCTATTGGCCCGATCACATCCATTCCCCACATGGAGAAAGGCCATGGCGAACTCATATTGTGAAGCTCATTTGGAGGAGTGTGAATAGCATTTTTGTGGACTTGGCATTGGTAGCATCTCCTGATGTGATCATCACAGTCAGCTTTGAGAGAGATCCAGTAATATCCTGTTCTTAATATCTTCTTGGCCAGCAAATGACCGCTCATGTGGGGACCACTGGCTCCACCTTGAACTTCATCCATTAGCCTCTGGGCTTGTTCTTTATCAAGGCATTTTAGAAGGCCTATTCCAGCATCCCTTTTATAAAGTGCATCTCCGCTCAGATAGAACTTCATAGCCATCTTGTGAACCTGCTTTCTTTCTACTTGACTTGCCCCGGTAGGTATAGATCCATCTCGGAGATATTCCTTGATGTCTTGATACCAAGGCTGATTGATAGGAGGTATTTTATCTGATACTTCTCCAATGTAGTTCCCATATATCGGGGACTTTCGGTTTATGAATTTGATGTCGGGAATTCCCCTCCTACCAGATATGTAGACCAGGGAAGCCAAAGTTGCCAATGCATCCGTAAAATTCTTTCCTTCCTCGAGGAATGTGGATGAAGGTTATGTCTTTAAACTCTATGGATATCTTGACAACCTGCCGATGATAGGGCAGCAGATGCAATTCTTTGGTATTATACGCCCCGGTGGTTTATCTGATGACCAACTCATAATCTCTAAGGACTAGAAAACGCTTGATACCCATGGACTGGGCTAGTTTTAATCCTATTATGCAGCCTTTATACTCAGCTCTGTTATTGGTGTTGACAAACTGCAACTTGGTAGCCACAAGATACTGTTCTCCTGTACCTAAGACAAGGACTGCCCAGCTCCGGCGCCTTCCATATTCATCGCTCCATCGAAATACATTTTCCAGGGTTGGACTGTATTCTCTTGAAGGTCTTGCTGAATTGTCATGATCCCATCATTAGGGAAATAAGTTTCCAAAGGTTCGAAATCTCCAGACGGTGCTTCGGCTAGTTGATCTGCAATGCCCTGACCTTTGATGGACTTCTGAGTCACATAGAAAATGTCGAACTGTTGGAGGATCAACTGCCATTTGGACAGTTAATAATTTAACATTGGTTTGCTGAATACGTACTTCAGTGGGTCCATGCGGGATATGAGATAGGTCGTGTGCCCATGCAGATAGTGTTGTAATCTCATGGCGGCCCATGCTAACGCACAACATGTCTTCTCAATCAGTGTGTACTTTTGCTCGCCGTTACTAAATCTTTTGCTGATGTAGTAGATAGCTCTCTCCTTGCTACTATCATCTTTCTGTCCCAGCATACAACCCATTAAATTGGCATTGACGGACAAGTACATAAATAGGGGAAATTTATCCCTCGAGGGCACCAAGACAAGCGCTTCGATTAGCTGCTTCTTGATGGCAAGGAAAGCTTTTTGGCAATCCTCATTCCATTTCGTTGAGGAATTCTTCCTTAGTAGCTTGAAGATGGGTTCACAAGTTGCTGTGAGCTGGGAAATGAACCGGCTTATGAAATTGATCCTCCCTAGGAACCCACATATCTCTTTTTCTGTTCGAGGTATGGGCATCTCAGTGATGGCTTTAATCTTGGCGGGATCCAGCTCAATGCCTCTATTTCTCACCAGAAATCCCAACAACTTGCCCGATTTGACGCCAAAAGCACATTTGGCTGGATTCATCTTGAGTTTGTACTTACGCAACCTATTGAATAGCTTTTTGAGATGGCTAATGTGATAGTCCTCCTTCCGAGATTTGATGATGATGTCATCCACATAAACCTCTATCTCTGTATGCATCATGTCATGAAATAGAGCCATCATAGCTCGCTGATACGTAGCACCGGCATTGATGAGGTCGAAAGACAATCGTCTATAACAGAAGGTTCTCTAGGGAGTGATGAAGGCCGTCTTCTCCCTGTCTTCTTCAGTGATCATGATTTGATGGTATCCAACAAAGCAATCCATAAAAGAATACATGCCATACTGCGCTGTATTGTCTATCAGGATGTGGATGAAAGGTACCGGGAAATTGTCTTTGAGATAAGTTTTGTTCAAATCTTGGTAATCCACGCACACTCGTAGCTTCCCGTCGGGCTTAGGTACGGGAACTATGTTTGACAGCCACTCCGGGTATATTGATACCATGATGATACCGACTTTGAATTACTTGACAACCTCTTCTTTGACTTTCAGACTCCACTCAGGTTTCAATCGCCTGAGCTTCTACTTAACTGGATTGAATCCATCTTTGATGGGGAGTCAATGGATGGAAATGTCAGTAGACAGGCCAATCATGTCTTCATGTGACCATACAAACACATTCTGGAACTGAGTTAAGAGTTCAATCAGGTCGGCTTTTTAGTCTGGGGTGAGGTCTAGGCTATCTGGATTTCTTTGAGGTTTTCTGAGGTTCCGATATGGACAGGGGTAGTTTGGTCGAGGTTTGTTTTAGGTTTGTCTTCGACCCATTATTTGATTTCCTCAGGCACCTCATAGTCATTTATCTCCTTTTGATCAATTTCCATAAAGTCAAAGTTCAGTTCTACATCAAAGTTGTAGTCACTGTGATAGTTTGGCATCTCATCAGTAGTGACAAACAAATCCAATTCTGGTGTCCTGAAACAAAATGCTTTCACTTTAATATATGAAATTGTTTAAACATACAAAGCATTTAGCAAAAGCATGACAAAAGTTACTGCTATAGCTGTGCAACAAAAATAAGCAATAAATAAAACCATGCTTCAGGGAAGATGGACTCTCTGCCCTTTTACCCTTTTTGAATGAGACATGGGAGGATGCTCCAATTGTCCAATGTCAAGTCCTCATGAATAGGGAGAATAAAGGAGTTGTTCTCATCTGCCTTATCTTTGATGATAACTGAGACATCCTTCAAATCAAGGCCAGGATTCTTCTTTGAACTGCCGCCCTTCCCCTTCTTGATGCGAGGAATTTGGATCTGGTCTTCTTCATCACTGTCTGAGATATCGTCATTTATGCTCTTGTAGTGCATTAACAAATATATGTTAGCAAATGGGTCTCGTCCTTCGAGCAGGAACTTTTCTTTTCCCTTTTTGTTCTCCCCATCAGGCTTCGGGGATTTTCTCTCACTTATCGGTATGGTTGGAGGAAACAACATGGCTGACACAACAGCAGGAATATTCCTCATTAGCTTCATAAATTCGGCATCAGTGAGGTTTGGCAGCAGAATCATGGAGGCATGAACCTTTGGATGCTTGTGTGGGTTCCGATGATTTGATCCGGATGAATAACCCAATTCAGCCTTCTCTGATTGGCTCGAGATTTGCACCGAACTCTTGATACCTTGCTGATTTTCCCTATCTCCAGGGCAGAAACCCAAAGATACCATCTCCTGACTGTAAGACCCCAACTTTTATGAATAAAGATTTAATTTTCTTTATATATTATTTCAAAATAGTAAGGTGTTGATTTGATAAATGTGAAAAATTATGGGTGAAATGGGCAAATATTTCAAAATAAGCAAGTGGTTATAAAATATTCATTGTTGTCGGGGAATATTCGTTTGGTCGTGGAATATTCTTGTTGTCGGGGAATATTCGTACGACGCAGCAGCTATTTGTGGGCCCCACAATGGAATAACTGTCGGATATAGAAAGCGACAGAAATAACCTTTTTATAAAATAACAGCGTAGTTGTTACCGTTAGTACTGTTGAAATACCCAGTGGTTAAAATACAGTAATACGCGGTGTTGCACAGTAGCACACGGTATTGCACAATATTTTGAATTATTGATTCTTACGTAAGAAGTCACTACTCAATTATTGTTACAGTAATTATTGTTTAATATTTTATATTATTGATTCAATAATTGCATGATATTTTATTGATTCAATAATTGCTACGTTGATATTTTATACTACCTCTGTCCCATAATAAGTGCTTTTTTAGCTTAAATCACACAAACCAATATACAAGCTAAAATAACAAAAATACCCTTAATATACTTTTTTTTCTCTTTCTTTATTGCCTTTTGGTCTCTCTTTCTCTTTCTTCAACTTTTCAACTTTCCAATAAATACGCAATAAATACCATTGGATGCATAAGGGCACATATGGAAAAATATTGTAAAAATTATATTGGAGTTCTAACACATCACTTATTTTGGAATAAAATGTTAAGCTTAAAAAAGCACTTATTGTGGGACGGAGGTAGTATCAATAATTGCTACGTTGCTATTTTATATGATTGATTCAATAATTGCTACCGTTGTTATTTTGTATTATTGATTCAATAATTGTCACTGCACAATATTTCACATTATCAACTCAATAATTCATATTATTTGAATAATTTTATTAGATAACATTATTGACAATATCTAAGGAAGTTCTGTCTAGGAGGGGTTATTTAATTACGCGCCAGTAAGGAGAAGTCCTTATCGGAAGGCCCCCTCTTTCCTGGGAACGACCTGGTTGTCAATATTGTAGTTCTGTAATATTATTTGTGAATAATTAATTATTGATTTATATGATAAAAAAATATTTATTTTGTGGATATAAAAGAAGGAATTAGTGCTGATGTGTTTTTATCAGTATTTTGGTGTGGAAAATCATCCGTTTATGAAATTTGGATAATTTATGTTTGAAATTTGGAAAAACTTCCTTCTACAAAGTTGTAGAGAATTAAATTTCCTATGAAAAGGACATAGAATTTGTATTTTTCTGACAAAAGGGCTATTTATTATGAATTATTGAAGTTTCAGAAAATAAATATTTTTTTAATGGGAGGTGGGCCCCACCGGTGGCTGGTGGCTGATGGCTTTTGGCAGGCGGCGGAAATTTTTTGTTTAAAAATATTATTTTATTAAAAAGTCTACTTTGGCATCCTAAACTGTTCCTATAAATAGGGTGCTTAGGTTAGAATTGAAAATCACACCAGAATCAGAAGTTTTCTCTCTCTATGATATCGAGCGTATTTTTGTGAGTATTTAGATACTTTGAGTGTTACTATTCAGTGCAAGTTTCCTTCGGTGTTATATCCGATATTCCAGTCAGAAGTACTATTCTTTTGAAGTAACGGATGTTATTTTCTTTCGTAAATGATGTTATTCTTTTCAATATCATTATACCAAAATATTGGCGTGAATTTTATTATGAAATTCTTATTTTTTTCGTCGGAGTTACTATTCACGTATACGGCACTATTCACAAAAAAATTAAATTTTCTTTTATTTGTACAAGTTGCTTGTTAAGGTTCCTATCTTTGATTGGATCTAAGTTTTGAGCTTTATTCTTGAATTTTGCTCCACAATTGATTATTATGAAGTATTTTTAAATTGGACAAACTAAAATATGAATCCTTAATCTTTGTCCTTTATCTCACTGAATTCGTTTTTTAAAATATTTTTCATCATTCTCAGTCCTAAATGGTGATATAACTGAATATCTTTGTCCTGTAGAGCAAAGATGAATAATTACCTGATGGATATCTTTGGTCGTAGTGCAAAGATGGATAGGTATTGAGATAAACATGACCAACTGATGATACAAATGAATATCTTTGGCCCGTAGTGCAAAGATGAATATTTGATTCAAGATGTATATGATTGATGTTACAGGGATAAAATATTGATGATGGACTTTTAAATCATAGAAGATAGTAGACTTAATTCTCTACTTAACTTTTCTAATGAATGGTTATTTCCGCTGCGAATATTGATCTAAAACTTGTTGTCAATAATATTTTACCTGAATTGTTGAAGACTAACGATAATTTATTTTTCATTATCTTAGTCATAATATTCTTTACTGGGCTAGTTGAGCTCACCCTTTTCATCTATTGTCCTCTTCAGGGAATGAGAATGTCGCAGGAACTAGTCGGGGGACAGATGGTCCGAGTTAGAGCAGTAGTAGTCCTCACTATTTCTAATAAATAGTGTGAGAATAATTGTAATGAGGACTTAGTTTGAATGTTAATATTTTCTACATATTTGTATTGACACTCACAGTAGTGTGGTCGTATTTTGCACGATTGTGTGATATAAAGTTTGTATTTGAATTCTGTACCATGTATTTGGCGACTCAGAACGGGTTGGGTTGACTGGACCTATTCTGGGGGGCGTCACACTGACCCACTATCATCAATTCGGGAGAAACTTTTGGTTTCAGAGATGGTGCCCCAATAGGTAGGTACTTAGTATTGCTCACCTCCAATGCTTGAAAACTAGTAGGTTCAATCCCTTCATCCAGACTGATCACCGGCATGTCTCCCTGTATGCAAACAGGGTATTCTGGTTCGACATTTACTGTAATCAGATTGCCATTAATAATGTACTTGAGCTGCTGATGGAGGGTGGATGGAACTGCTCCTGCCATGTGGATCCACGGCCTTCCCAGCAACAAATTGTATCCATTGGTAATGTTGAGTATGACACCCCCAAATCTGGGTACTTCATTTCCACATGATTTGGTGCTCACTATCTAAATAAAATACAACTACTGCCAAATAATAAGGAATGCAAGATAAATTACAGCCTTATATATGAATAAGAATCTTCCTTATAAAAGGATTACAACTTAATCAAATTAATCCCAGGGTTTGCTAACCTTAACATCACTAATAAATGCGGAAAATAAATATCACATAAGAAACTCTTATTCCGATCAGCACAATAAACGTAAACATAAACAAGTCTTCACTTGTTCATCTTGCTTTTTCCTTTACTTGTTGACGGGTGTCAACATTCTCGACTTTAGCTGCAATAGTTATTTAATTGCAAGATGGAGCAAACAAAAGCTCACTTGAAATAATACCAATAATAGTGATGACATATATTGCATAACTTAAAAAGATTTGAATAATTTTTCTTTCATCAATAATAAAGAATTGCATAATAATTCTTTAATCAAACTTAGAATTCGAATATAGAAATCATCTGAGGGTCATAAGACCTTGAACTTTGTCCTAGGTTATAAACATTTCCATTTAAAACTATTAACAGTCTTTTAGACTATATGGACTCTTAACTCGTACTCAGGGGGATCAGCCCTTCGTACCATATATTGTGCACAAACATCTTAACGCTTTCGCATGGTATCCCCTATTAAATAGGGTTGCTCATCTTAGTATTTGATAACAAGTTCGAACCAAAGAAAGTTTGGTTTGGAAAAGCTTAAAAAGAAAGCTGGAGTTCAACTACCATCAACTAAGGAGTAGTTGAATTGACTTACAATAATCTAGAATAATTCATCAATAAAGAATTATGAAATAACTTATGCTTTAGAAATAACTTAAAGCATTCAAAAGACTTAATATACCTTACTTGAACAATTAAGTCAAGGTCAAATCAATTCATTAAAAAACTTCAATAAGATATTTGCTTGATATGGAATAAAAGATAATAAAAATATTTCGCATAATTATAATCACGGAAGGATAGAATAACTTACTTAAGTAAAGTTCGAGTTTAGAAAACTTGCCTCAAGCACAAGCTACAATTTCTATCACGTTCCTTAACAAATCCTACATATGTATAATTAACAATAATAATATAAATTAGTTATCACATAACTAATTCACATAATTAGTTAACCTATTTGGGTTAACTCATTTCTCCTTAATTATTAAGTTTAATAATTTATTATCACATCACATAATCACATCACATGTTCATATAATTTAATCAAACTTAAATTACGTATTCATATTAATTAAATTATAATTAAAAAATTAGAATTTAAATTAAACATTCACTTTAAATATAATTAATCAAATTATAATTACATTTTTTATTAATTAAATTGTAATTAAATAAATTATAATTTAAATTAAATATTTACTTTGATTAAAATTAATCAACCTACATTATGCATTTATATTAATTAAATTATAATTTAACAAATTATAATTTCAATTAAATATTTTTTTAATTATAATTTATCAAATTATATTTACATATTATATCTTGACAATATAATTTATTACTGTCCATTTAGTATTTTAATTTTATTAACATGCTTTATAAATTATTAGATCATTAATCTCATAAAATTTCATATTTTTTTTTAAAAATAGCTTTCTGCCCAATCTACAGGACCAGCGCGGCCACGCTCCAATTAGCCTTGAGAGCGGCACGGCCGCGCAACTGTGCCGACAGGTCTGACAGTGTCGCGGACTTTACAGAGAAAAAACTAATTTGGCTTATTTCTCCACACCAAATTCCGTATTTAACCAACATATTGCATAAAACACTTTATAGAAAATATAATTCTAAGCTTCTAACATGTTTTACAATATATAATCATCATAACACATAATCAAAACTCTCAATTTTGTAAATTTTGGAGAAAAAACAATTTTTCAGTGTTCTTGATAAAATTGAACACTGTAAGTTTATTTCTAAATCAAAATACACAATTCAAAGCATATTAAATTTGTTTCTAAACATGTTATCATTATCTATAATCAATTTACACAATAATTAACAATCAAACATGAATTTTGATTTTAAAGAAGTCAATAATAAAAACTAATTCACTATAACTTTTGATGAACATGAATTCTTCATGTTCATCATGCTTACATGATTTAAACAACTAAATTATGCATCCAATTCAATTATAAGTATATATGAGCACAATTTATACATATAATTCATGATTATATATACTTTCTGTAGACACTCGAAATTTCCTTTCCTGTTATTAACACTGTAGGAGGGCAAAACCGTCCATCAAATCAATCCCGATCTCCAATCGGGCCGTTAGATCAGCCCCGATGTCAATATCAGGCCATCAAATCAACCCCAATCTCATATCGGGCCGTCAAATCAACCCCGATCTCAATATCAGGCCATCAAATCAATCTCGATGTCCAATCAGGCCGTCAGATCAACCCCGATCTCAATATCAGGTCATCAAATCAACCCCGACCTCAAATTGGGCCGTCAGATCAACCCTGATCTCAATATCGGGGCATCAAATCAACCCCGATCTCCAATCGGGCTGCCAGATCAACCCCGATCTCAATATCGGTTTATCAAATCAACCCCGATCTCCAATCAGGCCATCAGATCAACCCCGAACTCAATATCGGGCCATCAAATCAACCCCAATCTCCAATCGGGCCATTAGATCAACCCCGATCTCAATATCGGGCCATCAAATCAACCCCGATATCCAATCGGGCCAACAAGTTAGCCCCAGTCTCAACCAGGGAGGTACAGTCAGCCCCGGTCTAATCTCGGGAAGTGCAGGTCATCCCCGATCTCAACCCAGGTAGTCAGGTCAACTCTAGGAACAAACCTGAAGCTGCACAACACCTCCAGGAGAAAACTTGGAATGATCAAATCAACTTCAGAGATAACACTGCGGACAAACAGACTCGAATGGGATCCAAGTCTTGGAAACAACCTCAAGAAGTCAACCAAAGGCCATGCCAACACTAAAGGCAACCCCGGGAGGGGCAAAATGGTCATTTTACCAACTTTAAGCCTATTCAGTCTAATTTAATCTGAATTTTATTGCCATCAAGGTCAGAACGAACCAACGAAAAAGTTACGGGGAATCGAAGACCTTGTTATGAATCTATCTTCTTGGACCAAGAAAATGTTATATCCCATGTCATTGTGACACTCTCAACGAGGGCTTTCGGGAAAGTTATCGTACGCCTCAAACGGACGCTTCGATCAAAAGTTAGAAAGATTCAACTTCGACCTCGCGTTGTTCGGAGTGCACGTACTTTGAGATGACTCAACCGGACATGTAGGCCCCACCATGGGAGTCGCACCTCTACCTACGATAGCAGCAGGTATAGTTGAGGCTCCCTAGCCTATATATATGAGGTGACCCCCCCCCCCCTCATTTTTAAAGAATTCCAAAACGCAGCGAACCTCTCTCTGTTTAATTTTTTAACTTTTTCACCTCTTCCAAAGCCAAATTTTTTCACTCTAGCACATAGATATACCCACATACTACCACATATCAGAAAATAATCGATAAATTTGGACATTTAGAGCCTATGATTTGGCAAAAGGTCAGTGTAGCAGTCCATTATGAGTATTTTTACAATCAAAAAGTTAATACTACTTCTTTGCACTATTTTGCACTGATATATCAAGTTTTGTTTTCAAATAAATGCCCGAAACTTAGTTCTGTGGTCGTTTTCGTCAAAATTTGGTATATTTTTGTACATAAACTAAATTTCTGGCATTTCTACAACTCGGATTGACGATCCATCACTTCCAGCAGCTTCGGCATACTTGCATCTTCGTTACTAGCAACTTCGTCATACTGGGTTATCTTCCCAGTCTGGGTTTTGCTTCTTTTTTTTGTGTTTATTTAACTTTATATATACTAACTTTTCAATTCTGTCAAGCCTGGATATCAAATCTGAGGTAGTTTACTGCTTTTATATATATTTATGCATATATAAGCAGCCTTCACCACCACTGGGTTCTCTTCCTAGTTTTGGTTGACTACATTTCTGTCTATATATATATATTTATATATTTCAGTCCGCCTTGGATTATTCTGTGTCCTTTTTACTGCTTTTACACCCTGCACCATTATTGGGTTATCTTCCCAGTCCCTGGTTGACTACTTTTCTGTACATTTACATTTCTGTTCAGCCTGGATTATTCTGTGGCCTTTTTACTGCTTTTATATATAACTATGCATATATAAGAAGACTTCACCACCAATGGGTTCTCTTCCCAGTATTGGTTAACTACGTTTTTGTACATTTACATTTCTGTTCGGCCTGGATTATTCTGTGGCCTTTTTACTGCTTTTATCTATATATATGCATATATAAGCAGCCTTCACCACCATTGGGTTCTCTTCCCAGTCTTGGTTGACTACTTGTCTGTCAATATATATATATATATATATATATATATATATATATATATATATATATTAATTTCAGTCAGGGCACCGGTGTGAAAACCCATCGCCCTTTACAGCTTTTGTATATATAATTGTATATATATTGCTTTACTTGCTTTTTAGTAAATTGATGCTTTAAATATTCATTTGATATGAATCGATATTTTTTAGTCACAAAAGCAACCTCGCGTCCCTTAGATCGCTATCTAGTGAGAATGAGTCGCTTTGGCTAGGTGCGAACCAGGATTTACTGATGAATCCTTGGTTCTGGCAATATTGGGATATATATCTATCTCTGTACAAATTTGAACTATGCAATTTTATTAGCTACTCATATGTGAGCCTAGGAATCATGGTATTCATGATCCAATCGATCAGAATTTGATTACCACGATGTACAAACTCTACTTTACAAATGTACCCTACCAGTTTTTCTATAGAAATGTACATACAACAGACCTTAAAACGGTTATCCGAATTTAAGGTCTCAACATAGTGAAAACATGGTTTGTCGTGTCAGAGTCCCTCCGATGGCTCTCATGCTCATGAGGAGACCGACATTTGTATATTTGTTGTGGTCGAGGATGCATCGCAGCCCGACAATCACCATTCAAAATGAACCTTAAGGCTGAAAAGATAAAATTGAAAGTATCAATATGCTTCAATTCCTATGTTAGCGTAAGGGGTTGAAATCCTGCTTTTGAAAACATCACTTGAACAATCTTTTCAAAAAGATAAGCTTTTGCAAATCAAATTAAATAGTTTTACAAATCAAATCAAAGACTTTTGCAAATCAAATCAAACCCTTCGCATATAGGTTCAACGATGCATAAGACATGCTTTCCAATCAAACATAGACCCAATTTCAAACATCATTCACACAAGCATTTCAGTTTTAAGGGAAATATTAAAAAGATGCGGTACCGTGCTTTCACGGGAGTTGTGGGTTTCCTAACACCTTCCCCACACTTAACCAAACCCCCGACCTTAAAACTTTATTTTTAAAGATCAAGTTTCGACAATATCCAGCAATTGGGCCTCTTTTCAAACAAAACTCGGTTGAGTTGGTACAACCATTTCAAATCTACCAACTGGCGACTCTATAAAACGTTCAAATCGTCGACATGATACATGTTCGCCATTTCCTAAAAAACCCTTCAAAACCTTTTTCACAAATAAAAAGAGTGAGGGTAGAGATAACTTAGGAAGAGATGAAAGATCCGAGTTGTGACCCGACCCGCGGATTTTTTTTCGTCGTCGACAGGTGGCAACTCTGCTGGGGACAGTAGAGGTCTTAGGCCGCTTTTAAATCTTTTCAAACATTTCCCTTTCAAAACTATGAATGCGTGAATTCTGCATCTCCACATTGAATGAATGCGTGAATGCTGCATCTTTACATCGAATGAATGTGAATGAATGCTTTCCTGCTTTTTAGTGCTTCGCACCCATATTAGTGCTTCACACTAACTGTCATCATATGCATACGGTGAGGGCGATGTATGTGAACGTATGTTGTGTGTTCCTCTCGCAAGGAGGCAAAACCCGTCGGTGATAAGTAATGTCTCTGGGGATCGGCTAAGTCTCTGGGGCTCATGAAAATGCACTACCCAGATTCGCTCTAGTTGAAAGATCAGATTAATTTCTTCTCTAGTAGATTGCGATGATCTGGGAACCTTCATGCCAAAAAGCCACGCGAGAGTATCCTATGATAGGTCAGCCTCTGATTAACCAAATCCGATGGGAAGCTTTTTCATACCTTCCTCTTTCAATTCAATGTCCAGTTTTCAATATTTACCTCTTGTCATCTTGTCATCAAAACAACTGACCTCTGTTTTGCAGGATAAAATTAAAAACCACATCATGCATCCTATCCCTACCTACCTCAGGAAATTGACACGCCTATGTTTTGGTGTAGGTGAACAATTGGTCCTGTTACTAGATCTAAGTCTAAAAAAGCACTAAGTCCATCCACGGACATGGCTTCGAGTGCTCAAACAGAATCCACCCCTGTCCCCAAGGAAGAGTTCGAAGCACTAAGAAACCAGATAGCTGAACTAGCCGGTTTTCTAAGAGAACAAAGCAAGGCCCTTAAATGGAAGCAAGCCCAAACTCATACAGAACCAGGAGCACCTGGTGGTAGTTAAGAGACCGAAAAGGCCGAGACTCAGATTCCTGGACCATAAAACCAGGACACAAACACAAAACCCCCTGAAATCACCACCCTTAACAAAAAGTAGGAAGCTGGTGACATTCTGAAGAAAGTACAACTAACGGAGGAAACTCTCCGGTCTATCAAAGGGACTGGGGCATTCGGCAGCGCTAATTACTCCGACCTCTGTATTTTCCCGGGGTTCATTATCCCAAAAAATTTAGAACTCCTGATTTTGAGAAATATGATGGATTGGTAGACCCTAATACACATCTAAAAGTATTCATTGGAGAACTCGGATCCTATGCAGAGGACGAGAAACTTCGAATGCAGTTATTCCAAAAGAGTCTTACTGGAGAGGCCATAGCCTGGTATGCCCATCTGGACAACTCTAAGATTTACAGTTGGGAAGATTTGGCCCATGCCTTCCTCAGTCAATACAGCTTCTAATCTCAGCTGGCTCCAAACACATACCAAATAACCAAGATCAAGAAAAAGAACACTAAATTAATTAGAAAATATGGCCAAAGATGGAGGCGGGTTGCAGCATAAGTCACCCCAGCCATGAATGAGTCTGAGATAGTCATGACCTTCATCGACATCCAAAAAGCTCCATATTACGAGAGGGTCCTAGAAGGCATAGGAAAACCATTCTCTGAAATGATCAAACACGGTGAAATGGCAGAAATGGGGCTCAAATCTGGGGAGATAAAAGATCTGACCGCCCTTGAAGCTGTTGCTGAACATATTCAGTCCGAAAATTAGGGGAGTAATCCGTGGAGGGTACATAAGAAAAAGGATGAAGAAGTCTCCTTAGTATTGCAAGGAAAAAATCCAAGGGGTGAATCAAACAGTATGCCCATTCAAAGGAGGAACTATACCCCTTTTCAAACTCCAGCACAGCCTTCAAACCCTCCATTCCAAAAAAATATAGAGGTCAGTCGTCGAAGAACTTTCACCCCTCAAGGGGATTCACTTGAGAACATATTCAAACTTCTGACCGCTTAGAAGAAGATTGTCCAATTCCTTCCACCCACCAATACCGGTGGACGAAATTTTGATCCAAGCAAGAAATGTGCTTATCATTCTGGATCTCCAGGCCATGACACACAAGACTTTTGGTCTCTCAAGCACAAAATCCAAGACTTGATCTACAATGGAGAGATTGTGGTAACAAAGCCTGAGCAACCGCATATGCAGGGCAATTATCTCCCACAACATAAAGAGGAGAATGTCAATATGATCAGCACCACAAGTGGAGAAGGATCCAAGTACCTCCGTTATATGGGAGAATCAACTCCATCCAACAATAGTACCCCAAACAGTTGGGAAGTCTCAGAAAGGAGGTTCCTAATAGAGCATAAAATAAACTCTATCAAGGAACGAATAGAATAATTAGCAGAACTAGTCGTCTACCAGCATCAGATCACTAGGAAGATGATCAAATGGGCCAACTAGTCTGATATCGATCGTCCTACCACACTAGAGATTAATCCTATGAGGGATCACAACCGGTCTCATCAGCATAAACCTTGGACTGACAAGGGGGTCGAAGAAGCAAGTATCCAAACTGGTAGGAAATTCCTATTTCAAAGGAATTTTACCAACCTAAACCAGTCAATGGAAGAAATCCATCAGATGTTAATCAACGAGGGGATGGTTGCAGACTTGTTAGCTCCATTGAACCCTCGGGCCAAAAAATTCAAACCTGATCAAATATGTCAGTACCATTCCAATTCACCCGACCATGATACCGAGGATT
Organism: Panax stipuleanatus; assembly: GCA_020205555.1. NCBI lineage: Eukaryota > Viridiplantae > Streptophyta > Magnoliopsida > Apiales > Araliaceae > Panax > Panax stipuleanatus. Next base: position 57,909,537 of record CM035119.1, read on the forward strand.
GTTGGGCACTTCATAACCTGATTCAAGACATAATTGAAAATGGTGATCTGATAAAGGGAAATCAAATTCTCAATCTCCCAGATAACGACACTCTCTGGATCCCCACTGTATGGAACTAGAACATAGTGGCTGTCATATCCTGCGATAGGGAGTCGAACGTCACACCCTTAGTCCTGCTAGGGAAAGGGAAAGAGGCAGAAAATCCTGTGAAGGTGGCCGCACCCGAGCCTTTAATCTTGCCCTTCAGACCCCAGTATCCAATTATCAGTCTGAAAAAGGTCCCATGGAACTATGAGAATGATGAAGGGTCCACCTCAAACAACATTGCTGTTGTACCGAAGGACAATCCATTATACTTGCCTCAGTAGGTGATCAAATCATTCATCAAAGCCAAAGTAAAGGTGGCCGATGAGAAAATTGAAGAGTTCCTCAACAAGATGGGACACAATAAAATCAAGGTGGTGCAAGATTTGAAAGACGTACCCAAACAAATGTCTAACCTAGACTTGGTCCTATCATCGGTGGAGCATCGTGACATTCTAGTGAAAGTACTGGAAGAAGCCCATCTTCCAAAGACAGTGGATGCTGAGAAATTCTGTCACATGGTGGAACACATTTTCAACAATAATGTGATATCTTTCACTGATGATGATATCCCTGCAGAAGGAACGGGCCATCATAAGTCCTTGCATATAGCTGTGATGTCTTCCGGGTATGTGATCGGAGGGGTACTCATCGACGGTGGATCATTCCTCAACATATGTCCCTATGATACTTTGAAAATAATTAAGATCAACCCAAACCGGATCAAAACCAGTCGTGTGGTCATCTGAGCTTTCGATGGATCGTGACGCCAACCTATGGGAGAAATAGAGCTACCTTTGGATATTGGCCCACACACTTTCTACATATCCTTTCAGGTGATCAATATCGCCACTGGATATACCTTGTTACTGGGCAGGCCCTGGATCTACATGGCAGGGGCAGTGCCATCAACCCTCCATCAACAGCTCAAATACATTATCAACGGCAACCTAACCACGGTTAATGCTGAACCAGAATACCTTGTCTGCATACAGGTGATCAAATCCTGCGAAGGTGGCCGCACCAGAGCCTTTAATCTTGCCCTTCAGACCCCAGTGTCCAATTATTAGTCTGAAAAAGGTCCCATGGAACTATGAGAATGATGAAGGGTCCACCTCAAACAACATTGCTGTTGTACCGAAGGACAACCCATTATACCTGCCTCAGCAGGTGATCAAATCATTCATCAAAGCCAAAGTATAGGTGGCCGATGAGAAAATTAAAGAGTTCCTCAACAAGATGGGACACAATAAAATCAAGGTGGTGCAAGATTTGAAAGACGTGCCCAAACAAATGTCTATCCTAGACTTGGTCCTATCATTGGTGGAGCATCGTGACATTCTAGTGAAAGTACTGGAAGAAGCCCATCTTCCAAAGACAGTGGATGCTGAGAAATTCTGTCACGTGGTGGAACACATTTTCAACAATAATGTGATATCTTTCACTGATGATGATATCCCTGCAGAAGGAACGGACCATCATAAGTCCTTGCATATAGCTGTGATGTCTTCCGGGTATGTGATCGTAGGGGTACTCATCGACGGTGGATCATTCGTCAACATATGTCCCTATGATACTTTGAGAAGAATGAAGATCAACCCGAACTAGATCAAAACCAGTCGTGTGGTCATCCGAGCTTTCGATGGATCGTGACGCCAAGCTATAGGAGAAATAGAGTTACCTTTGGATATTGGCCCACACACTTTCTACGTATCCTTTCAAGTGCTCAATATTGCCACTGGATATAAATTGTTACTGGGCAAGCCCTGGATCCACATGGCAGGGGCAGTGCTATCAACCCTCCATCAACAGCTCAAATACATTATCAATGGAAACCTAACCACGGTCAATGCTGAACCAGAATACCTTGTCTGCATATAGGGAGACATGCCAGTGATCAGCCTGGATGCAGGGATTGAACCTGCAAGTTTTCAAGCCCTGGAGGTGAGTGATACGCAGTATCTACCTATCAGGGCACCGGCTCTAAAGCCTAAGGTCTCCACCGAAGTAATGACAGTGGGCCAGGAAATGGTATATTTAGGTTTCCAACCTGGAGAAGGGTTAGGAAAGAATCAACAAGGTATCAAGAGCAAGATATAAATTCCGAGTCAAACTGGGAGAGCAGGATTGGGATATTCATCCAGGGAAAATTACCAGAACAAGCATAAGCATCCCAAGGCTCATGCTTCCACCATACTTTTGCCAAATCTTACTAATGACGGATGGGTAAAACTAATGAGAAAGATCCCTACTATGGTATCAGCTATGCTGTTTCCTCCAATCATACCTGCCAATGAAAGAAAATCCCTCAAGCTTGAGACGGATAGCGAAAAGGGAAAAAAATCCTGTATGAAGGACGAGACCCATTCGCTAACATGTGAGTCATCATTGTTGGGTTTGTACGAAATCGTGATGCAATCAAATTGTAAAAATTAGCGGAAGCATGGTATATCAGAGTTTAAAAAAATTTATACAAAACCATTACCCGGATCATTCTTTATGCAAATTATTAATTTAAAACGATAAATAAGAAGTTATGGAATCATACCCTTGTAAAACGAAACTTCCACAGGTACGAGTTCAACTCCTTGTTCTTCGTAATCTCCTTGAATTTTCGGGTTAGATTCCTTCCTTTGATCAACGTTAGCCACCCAAGTGTTTGGCCTCTAGAGGTGATCCACCAAAGAAGAGGAATTATCAAGAAGCAGGGTGTTTGGCTAAACCTTAGTTTTCTATCCTCTATAGAAAAGGAGTACTCTCCAACAATTGGAATTGCCTCAACTGATATCTATTATTAGACTCCTCTTATATAAATATTGGTCAACCCTTCTAATTGGTATCTCCCACTATTTTTATTAATTTATTAATTTTGCATACCAAAATAAATTTAGGTCTTTATTTTAAATTGGTATCTCCCACTATTTTTATCAAACTATATTACCCTCACTTATATAGTTCGGCAACATCTAATTAAAGATTTGCTAGTGAGAATAAGGATCCCATTTCAAATGTATATAACCTTGTGGATAGCATAACAAGCGATATACAAATAAATAGTTAGACAACTCTTGTCAATTATATCACTATATAACTCTTTTTATTTTGCCTCTTAAATCATAATGGCCAAATGTGTGCACATCCGAACTAAAATGATTTAAGTTAAGTCCAGCCTAGCACTTCCATAAATTCAAAAAAGAAAAATGTTCGTCCTTGTGGATAGCACAACAAGACTAGATAGTTCAATTTTCTTGATAAGCATCAAATGTGATTAATTAACATCTTAAATATGCAATACTTGCCTTGTGGATAGCACAACAAGCTCATATTAAATATTTAATACTCTATTAATTTATCATGCTAGAAGGCGACGTTCGATATTGCAAATATCATTTGAATGCTTCGGACTTAATATTATTTCTTTGAGGGGTTTGTTATTATTTGTCTCATCTTGTTTAGCGCGCATGCACATATATATATATATATAAAATACACGGCATTTTATTAAACATGCAAAGCATGTTTGCATAAAATATAATATATATATAATATTTAGCATGCAATATAGAATACTATATTCTACCCGGATTGATTATGGACTTTTATTCTAGTTTGGTTCACTAGAGCCACCAAGTGAACCAAAAGGTCAAACCTAGGAGTGCAAGAATTTAAATTTAAATATAACTATTACATTTAAACCCGGGCTCCATACAAACGGGTCTTCACGAGCTCCTTGCTCCTTGGTCTCCAATTTCTTCAAGATAATTCTAACTATTTCTATTGGATTAAACTATTTAATTTAAATAGAAACCTTGATCAGCAGTCAAGGGGAAGTACATAGGAGGGAGATAGAATTTTACATCAAGAAATTTTTTTTTAGAGAAGACGAGGTACACATACCCCATTTAATAAAACCCATTCATTCAAGCATTCAACTAAAATAAAATCCAATTACATTGGTCAAATAGTCCATAATCAATCCTCATTTATTATCATACATATCACCATATATATCAATAAATAAATATTCATCTCATGAATTAAAACATTCCATATATATATGAGTATCATTTAATGGGCAATTTTAAATTGCATGAAATCCAATTTCAAGATTAAAATAAACTCTTTATTTTAATTATAAAATTATTTAGAATATAATATATAAATATATCATATATATATATATATATATATATATATATTTGATATTACCGTATATATTATATATATTTATATAACGAATCAGGTTATATATATATATATATATATAATATAAATTTACATTTATTTATTTATTTTTAAAAGAAGTCACCTTCTTTTATTAAAAGAGTCCTGCAAGTTTATTAAAAGAGTCATTTCCTGATGGGTCACCTTCTTTTTGGAGTAAGAAAGAGACAATACCGTTTCTTTGCAGAATTCAAGATTAGCACCCAAAAAAAATTGTGATTCGTCCCAAAAAAAAAACGTTATTTTTTTTTTCTTAAAAAAAATAATTTTATACAATAAAATTATGCCCAATAAATTATTTTAAATACATACCCATATGTATATGAAATCAAAAATAAATTAATAATTGCATAAAGGTTTAGCTCTGATGCCACTGTTGGGTTTGTACGAAATCGTGATGCAATCAAATTGCAAAAATTAGCGGAAGCATGGTATATCAGAGTTTAAAAAAATTTCTGCAAAACCATTACCCGGATCATTCTTTATGCAAATTATTAATTTAAAACGATAAATAAGAAGTTATGGAATCATACCCTTGTAAAACGAAGCTTCCACAGGTACGAGTTCAACTCCTTATTCTTCGTGATCTCCTTGAATTTCCGGGTTAGATTCCTTCCTTTGATCAACGTTAGCCACCCAAGTGTTTGGCCTTTAGAGGTGATCTACCAAAGAAGAGGAATTATCAAGAAGGAGGGTGTTTGGCTAAACCTTAGTTTTCTATCCTCTATAGAAAAGGAGTACTCTCCAACAATTGGAATTGCCTCAACTGATATCTATTATAAGACTCCTCTTATATAGATATTAGTCAACCCTTCTAATCCTATTAGACATGGGATTTCTTTTAATTAATTAAACTCCTTTAATTAATTTAGGCTTCCCACCACATGGGGAATAATTAATTAAATTCATTTAATTAATTTGTCTCCTAATCTTATTAGGAATAAATGAGAGTACTAATATTAAATTAATTACTAAACTCCTTTAGAAATTAAAATAATAATAATTGTAATAATATTAATAAGACTCCTCTTATTAATTTATATTTAATATTTTCAAAATATTAAATAATAAATATTAAGCTATTTAATTTTTTCTATCACTATAGATTAAATTAATTACACTTAATGCATTATTACGATTATGCCATTACCTTCTTAAATAATTATTCTTCCTTTAATGGTGTGACCCTTTAGGTTTTGTATATTAAACCGGTTGTGAATAAATCAATTAGAACAATTCTAATCTTATTTAAATAAATAAATTAAACTAATAATCTATTTAAATAAATAATATTTATTCTACAATAGGGATAAGCCTCCCTAGCGATCAACGACTTTCCAGTTAATATAGATTTCAACATTAATCATAAAAGAACCTGTGAGTAAATAGTTACCATACAATTCAATCCTTCCAACATACAATGTCCCAATTAAATATAAGACATGAATTTACTGTCAAGTCTTATTTTATTTAATTATATGTATTTCGATTAGAAAATGCACAACTCCAAATATTGCAAATTAGAAACTCCTTTCTAATTTCATTTTACCTTGGCCAAGGATTCCTGGGTTGTCATTTAACGAATCACATAGGACATATCTCCTCTTTTACTAGAGGTGCTAGATTCTTTATTGATCATTCATTATCTCCATATGTAACTCATTATACCCAAGCATACCCTTTTATATACCCTAAAGGACTTTAAGGAATAAGTCAAAGTATAATTCATTACATACAAGATACTATGATGATCTCAAGTCCAAGGATCACTTGTACTACTATCACATTAGGAATTCCTATTGACAGGCGAGTAAAACTCCATTAGGTATTCCATAACGAGTCACGTTCAGTGAACTTATTCTCCAATAAGCACCTACATACTTACTTTAGTGTCTCCACACAAATGATCATGAGATCAATCATCCTCATTCAATGAGCAAGCAACATATGCACCAATCTATCCGGATTTACTAATCCCCTTTTTAGTAATCCCACGATTGGGAACTATTTTAGTTTTAGAGCTTTCTAAGAATTTAGATCTCATTAGCATGATCATCATCATGATTCTAAAAGCATTGCTTAAAACTATGGGTTATTTACATATTATAAAAACAGCACCATGTAGATAATTAAATGCCTTTAATAAATGAATATTTTATTAATAAATAAATAAGATTGTTTACAAAGTACGTGCTTTATCATCATACATGATTGGCTTGTATGCACACTACTATCAATCATAAACTACGAGGGTATGAATGATGAGATCCTAGACAGCGAAGACGAGGATCAAATTCAAATTCCTTGCATCAAGAAGGAAAAAGGGGGTAGTTCAAAGAAAAAACCCGGCCCTATTATAAAGGATGTCTCAGTCGTTATCCAAGACGAGACAAATAATCATAAATCCCTGATCCTCCCGGTTCATGAGGATCTGACCTTGGATAACTGGAGCAGTGTCCCTTGCGTCGGTCGAAAAGGGTAAAGGGGCAGAGAGAGTTAATTTGCCCTTTAATCATGCTTCCATTTACTGCTTACTTTTGATTGCACAGCTATAGCAGTAACTTTGTCATACATTGCAGAATGCTATGTATCTTTAAGCAGTTGTATATATCTAAGATGAAAGCCTTTTTATTTTCAGGACTCAAGCGTTGGATGTGTTTGTCTCTGCTGATGAGATGCCAACCTATCAAAGTCACTACGACTTTGATGTAGAACTGAACTTCGACTTGATGGATATTGATCAAGAGAAGGAAGATGACTATGCGGTGCCCGAGGAAATCAAAGAATGGGTCGAAGATATACCCAAACCAAACCTCGACCAAACCACCACTATCAACATAGGAACCTCTGAAAACATCAAAGAAATCCAAATAGGCATAGACCTCACCCAAGACCAAAAAGTCGACCTGATTGAACTCCTAACACAGTTCCAGGATGTGTTTGCATGGTCACATGAAGATATGATTGGCCTATCCACTGACATTGTCATCCATCGAATGCCCATCAAAGATGGATTTCAGCCAGTCAAACAAAAACTCAGACGATTAAAACTTGAATGGAGTCTGAAGGTCAAATAAGAAGTCGTTAAGCAATTTAATGTCGGGATTATCATTGTATCAACTTACCCAGAGTGGCTTTCAAACATAGTCCCCGTGCCAAAGCCAGGAGGGAAAGTACGAGTACGCGTGGATTATCGGGATTTGACCAAGGCCTGCCTTAAGGACAATTTCCTAGTACCTTTTATCCACATTTTGATAGACAAGACGGAGCAGTACGACATGTATTCCTTCGTGGATTGCTTTGTTGGTTACCATCAAATCATGGTTTTTGAAGAGGACCAGGAGAAAATAGCTTTCATCACTCCTTGGGGAACCTTCTATTATAAGCGATTATCCTTCGACCTCATCAATGCCGGAGCCACAGATCAGCGAGCCGTGATGGCCCTTTTTCATGACATGATACACAAATAAATAGAGGTTTATGTGGATGAGATCATCATCAAATCCTGGAGGGAGGATGATCACATCGACCATCTCAGGAAGCTGTTCAACAGGTTGCGTAAGGACAACCTCAAGCTAAATCCCGCCAAATGTGCTTTTGGCGTCAAAGCAGGTAAGCTGCTAGGATTCTTGGTGAGTAATCGAGGCATCGAGCTAGACCCTGCCAAGATCAAAGCCATCACTGAAATTCCAGTACCTCAAACATAGAAGGAGATATATGGGTTTCTGGGAAGGATCAACTTCATAAGCCGATTCATTTCCCAGCTCACAGCAACTTCTGAACCTATATTCAAGCTTTTAAGGAAGAATTCCTCCACTAAATGGAATGAGGATTGTCAACAAGCCTTCCTTGCAATAAAAAAACTGTAATGACCGTGAATTTTAAACTCCATTATTAATTTAATATGTGATTTAAATTTTAATGAGTTAGCTTTGTGAGTTTATTTAAACCTTATGTGGTTATGTGAGATAGAGCCTATGCAAATAATTGCTAGAAATATTTAAAGGAAGCCACTAATGGTTTATTTAAATTAGTGGACTAGCCCTAAGTTTTATATCGAAAGAGTTAATCAGATGATTAGTAATTAAATATTCAATTTAATTGAATATAGTGAAAGGATTTACACGTGTCGATTAACTATTATTGTTAATAAATAATATATTATTGAGCAAAGGATTAATAAATATAATGAGATTATATTTACCCGATTAATTATTTTATGCAAGCATGCGAGATATTAAACCTTTAATATATGGTAGTTATCTATATTATATATAGTACAAGGTGACACATTAATATGTCTATATATTATATATATAGACTACATAGTAAACTTAATTGCATTATGTGAGTTACATATTATTGCTTATGTAACGTGATATGTGTGGGTAAACATTGATGTATACCCTATTGACATATAGTAAATGGGATAAATAGAAAATGTACATGGATTATATGTTGGTATATATGTACATACTTGATACATTGTATTATTACTTGATTAAATTGAAATGACATTGGGACTTAAATGTATATAGAATGTATTTATATAGAACCTAAATATATATACTATATGCATATATATATATATATATATATATATATATATATAACATTAGTAAGTGGAGTGCAAGTGGCTGAGTTATATTACATTGTCCCAATATTGGAGTCATTCTTCCTCTTCATTCTTCCACACGTGAACTCCCTAGCTAGCCTACTCTATCTCCTTCTCAATTTCAGCAAATGTAGCTAATGATTGTAAGGGATGTGGAATTTATGATGAGATTTACCAACTCTCAACCACTCTCTCTTATCCATTATACAATCTTGAACTCCTTTGATTTAACTTGGAAGGTAATTGCAATGTCTAGATATCAAAATTGCCTATATAATGAACCCTCCACCTTCTTCTTTTGATTTGCTGAGATTTTCTTAAGTATAGAATTGATAATATATATATTGAGAGAGTTATCAGTGAGGGAGAATTGAGATAGCAGCAAGTTCATTTCTCCATTGCAGAGGTATATCATTTCCCATTCTTGTTCTTCAAATTCTGTAAAATGCTAAGTTCTTGATTCTTTGATTAAGCATGAATTGTATGATAAGTTGATTGGGAAATGCTTATTAGTTGCTATGATAGTTTACTACCATGTTAGAACTGTAATGTAGCATCTTAGAATGACTTTTGTATGAATTTCTGAGATGGGCTAAAGTTACTGCCGAAGCAATGCAGCTTCAGGCCTGGCCGCACGCCTGCGCAGCTGCGCCAGTATTGTACTGGCCAGCGGTGTAAGACCTCGAATTTTATGAAATAAAAGTATTCAATTTTTCTATTTAGTAAATGGTTAAATTGATAAAAGTTTAAAGTTAAGGGTGATATATGTAAATTTTTTCAAAATAAGCAAGTGGTTATAAAATATTCTTGTTGTCGGGGAATATTCGTTTGGTCGTGGAATATTCTTGTTGTCGGGGAATATTCGTACGACGGCGCAGCTATTTGTGGACCCCACAACGGAATAACTGTCGGATATAGAAAGCGACAGAAATAACTTTTTTACAAGATAACGGCGTAGTTGTTACCGTTAGTACTGTTGAAATACCCGGTGGTTAAAATACAGTGATACACGGTGTTGCATAGTAGCACACGGTATTGCACAGTATTTCAAATTATTGAGTCTTTCGTGAGAAGCCATTACTCAATTATTGTTACAGTAATTACTGTTCAATATTTTATATTATTGACTCAATAATTGCTACGTTGATATTTTATATTATTGACTCAATAATTGTTACGTTGCCATTTTATATGATTGATGCAATAATGGCTACAGTTGATATTTTGTAGTATTGATTCAATAATTGTCGTTGCACAGTATTTCACGTTATCAACTCAATAATTCATATTATTTGAATAATATTATTAGATAGCATTATTGACAATGTCTAAGGAAGTTCTGTCTAGGAGGGGTTATTTAATTGCGCGCCAGTAAGGAGAAGTCCTTATCGGAAGGCCCCCTCTGTCCTGGGAACGACCTGGTTGTTAATATTGTAGTTCTATAATATTATTTGTGAATAATTAATTATTGATTTATATGATAAGGAAATATTTATTTTGTGGATATAAAAGAAGGAATTTGTGCTGATGTGTTTTTATCAGTATTTTGGTGTGAAAAATCATCCGTTTATGGATTTCGGATAGTTTATGTTTGGAATTTGGAAAAACTTCCTTCTGTAAAGTTGTAGAGAATTAAATTTCCTATGAAAGGACATAAAATTTGTATTTTTCTGACGAAGGGGCTATTTGTTATGAATTATTGAAGTTTTGGAAAATAAATATTTTTTTAATAAAGGGTGCGCCCCACTTTTGGTTGGTGTGGTGGCTGATGGCTTTTGGTGGCTGCTGGAGTGAGGCGGCTGGAGAAAAAAAAATTATTATTTTATTCATTTAGTCTCCTTTGGCATCCTAAGCTTTTCCTATAAATAGGGTGCTTAGGTTAGAATTGAAAATCACACCAGAAATCAGAAGTTTTCTCTCTCTATAATATCGAGCGTATTTTTGTGAGTATTTTAATACTTTGAGTATTAGCATTCAGTGCAAGTTTCTTTCGAAATTATATCCGATATTCCAGCCAGAAGTACTATTATTTTGAGGTAAGGGATGTTATTTTCTTCGTAAATGATATTATTCTTTTCAATATCATTATACAGAAATATTGTCATGGATTTTATGTTGAAATTCTTACTTTTTCCGTCGGGGTTACTATTCACGTATACGGCACTATTCACGGGAAAATTTATTTTTCTTCTATTTTTCCAAATTGTATTTTAAGGTTCCTATCTTTGATCGGATTCATATTTTGAACTTTATTCTTGAATTTTACTCCACAATTGGTTATCATGTTGACAATTGGATCGTATTCTCATATATAACATTTTTATAATCCTGGTGATGAAATTTCTCTTTGACTTGAGTGTAAAGATGAGTAGATTAGTGGTATGATCATGACTATGGGTTCTCTTTGGCCAGTAGTGCAAAGATGGATTGTTGACTGGTATGTTCATGACCATTGAATTTACAATTGAATATCTTTAGCTTAAGGGCAAAGGTGAATTGATCAACATGGTTATAATTATTGTTATATAAATTCTGAAATGATTCGATATTTTTTTGAGATATTAATATCTTTGGCATGTAGTGCAAAGATGGCCTGTTGTTGAATATCTTTGGCCGTAGTGCAAAGATGAACTATTGATGAATATCTTTGGCCTATAGTGCAAAGATGAGCGGGTGACTTGTGAATATCTTTGGCCTGTAGTGCAAAGATGAATGATTAATTGTTGAATATCTTTGGCTTGTAATGCAAAGATGAATTGATTAGCATGATTATGAACAGGAACTGTGATTTGGTATAACCATGATCTTTGGTGTTTCAGGTAAAGACAGGTGATGTGAATTATCTTCGTCCTGAGTGCGAAGAGGAATTCATCAAGATAATTATGATCATGAACTTACATGATTGTGGACAGGAATTGTTGATTGATGTTACAGGGATGAAATATTATTGGTGGACTTTTAACATGGAGAAGATAATAGACATTATAGTCTATTTGACTCTTCTAATGGATTGCTCGTTCCACTGCAACTATGGTTGAAAAGTTTTATCATCTACCATATGTTATAAATCTCTGATTTATCACTGATGAAGACTATTGATAATTTAATTATCTTTAGTCATAATATTCTTTACTGGGCTATTTGTGCTCACCCTTTTGCTTCACAATTCCTTTCAGGTAATAAGAGTGTAGCTGGGTCGAGCGGGGATAACAGGGGAATAGAACGAGGGTCTATAACTGTTGAAGTTTTCCACCAAACAGTATGAAAATAATTTTGTTGAAAATTTTAGATAAGTATGTCGTATTTTATACGTCATTTAACCGTTGATTTTGGTGACCTGACTTAGGTGTGGTGAACCCAACTTTGGAAGGGTGTTTTGTCACTATTATACAAGATGTCTAATGACATACAACGTCGTGTTATTATAAGACATGGTTGTGCACATCCACTGGCTGATTATATCCATGAACACTACCTATATAATCTTGGAGTACGGTTAGAATATAATTCTCAGTTTGTGACAACAGAGATAATTATATGGCAAGAGAAGACCCACCATTGGAATGAACAAGATAGTAATCTTCTCGTTTTTCTTTGGGGTCTATTGGGTCAACCAAGGATAATTCTCGAGTCCTACGATATCTATTATAACATGGATGCATGGCCTCCCATGTACGAAGGTTTCCTTGAGTATTTTCCAAAGATTTTAATTCCTAAAACAGTTATTGACTGTACCTTTCTGTAACGTATTATTGATTTGGAGTATGGGCACTGTATTTATATTGAAACTCACAGTTTAATTGTGGTCGTATTTTGCACGACCGTGTGATATAAAGTTTAAGTTAGAATTTGAAGATTTGTATTTAAAATTTTTGTTGAGTGTATTTCGTGGCGACCCAGAATAGGTTGGGTGGATTGGACCAATTTTGGGGACGTTACATTTTGGTATCAGAGCTTAGGGATATGGTCGCTGGCGGAGATTGGAGTCTAGAGCTAGGAGGGGAGGGACGAATAATATACTTCGCTAGTGTGTGACTTACCTAAGCTGACTTTTCTTACTTAATAAATTGACAATTGTTATATGTCAATTAACCTTGTTTTGAAGCAGTATTCTAGAATGAGCAATGGAGAAATCATGATGACAAGGAAGATGGAATCTGAAATGGAAGCAAGGTATTCTCAACTTTTTGAAATACCAGGTACGTAAATTTCGGGGACGAAATTTCATAAGGAGGGGAGATTGTTAGACCCCGAATTTTATGAAATAAAAGTATTCAATTTTTCTATTTAGTAAATGGTTAAATTGATAAAAGTTTAAAGTTAAGGGTGATATATGTAAATTTTTTCAAAATAAGCAAGTGGTTATAAAATATTCTTGTTGTCGGGGAATATTCGTTTGGTCGTGGAATATTCTTGTTGTCGGGGAATATTCGTACGACGGCGCAGCTATTTGTGGACCCCACAACGGAATAACTGTCGGATATAGAAAGCGACAGAAATAACTTTTTTACAAGATAACGGCGTAGTTGTTACCGTTAGTACTGTTGAAATACCCGGTGGTTAAAATACAGTGATACACGGTGTTGCATAGTAGCACACGGTATTGCACAGTATTTCAAATTATTGAGTCTTTCGTGAGAAGCCATTACTCAATTATTGTTACAGTAATTACTGTTCAATATTTTATATTATTGACTCAATAATTGCTACGTTGATATTTTATATTATTGACTCAATAATTGTTACGTTGCCATTTTATATGATTGATGCAATAATGGCTACAGTTGATATTTTGTAGTATTGATTCAATAATTGTCGTTGCACAGTATTTCACGTTATCAACTCAATAATTCATATTATTTGAATAATATTATTAGATAGCATTATTGACAATGTCTAAGGAAGTTCTGTCTAGGAGGGGTTATTTAATTGCGCGCCAGTAAGGAGAAGTCCTTATCGGAAGGCCCCCTCTGTCCTGGGAACGACCTGGTTGTTAATATTGTAGTTCTATAATATTATTTGTGAATAATTAATTATTGATTTATATGATAAGGAAATATTTATTTTGTGGATATAAAAGAAGGAATTTGTGCTGATGTGTTTTTATCAGTATTTTGGTGTGAAAAATCATCCGTTTATGGATTTCGGATAGTTTATGTTTGGAATTTGGAAAAACTTCCTTCTGTAAAGTTGTAGAGAATTAAATTTCCTATGAAAGGACATAAAATTTGTATTTTTCTGACGAAGGGGCTATTTGTTATGAATTATTGAAGTTTTGGAAAATAAATATTTTTTAATAAAGGGTGCGCCCCACTTTTGGTTGGTGTGGTGGCTGATGGCTTTTGGTGGCTGCTGGAGTGAGGCGGCTGGAGAAAAAAAAATTATTATTTTATTCATTTAGTCTCCTTTGGCATCCTAAGCTTTTCCTATAAATAGGGTGCTTAGGTTAGAATTGAAAATCACACCAGAAATCAGAAGTTTTCTCTCTCTATAATATCGAGCGTATTTTTGTGAGTATTTTAATACTTTGAGTATTAGCATTCAGTGCAAGTTTCTTTCGAAATTATATCCGATATTCCAGCCAGAAGTACTATTATTTTGAGGTAAGGGATGTTATTTTCTTCGTAAATGATATTATTCTTTTCAATATCATTATACAGAAATATTGTCATGGATTTTATGTTGAAATTCTTACTTTTTCCGTCGGGGTTACTATTCACGTATGCGGCACTATTCACGGGAAAATTTATTTTTCTTCTATTTTTCCAAATTGTATTTTAAGGTTCCTATCTTTGATCGGATTCATATTTTGAACTTTATTCTTGAATTTTACTCCACAATTGGTTATCATGTTGACAATTGGATCGTATTCTCATATATAACATTTTTATAATCCTGGTGATGAAATTTCTCTTTGACTTGAGTGTAAAGATGAGTAGATTAGTGGTATGATCATGACTATGGGTTCTCTTTGGCCAGTAGTGCAAAGATGGATTGTTGACTGGTATGTTCATGACCATTGAATTTACAATTGAATATCTTTAGCTTAAGGGCAAAGGTGAATTGATCAACATGGTTATAATTATTGTTATATAAATTCTGAAATGATTCGATATTTTTTTGAGATATGAATATCTTTGGCATGTAGTGCAAAGATGGCCTGTTGTTGAATA
Organism: Panax stipuleanatus; assembly: GCA_020205555.1. Classification (NCBI taxonomy): domain Eukaryota; kingdom Viridiplantae; phylum Streptophyta; class Magnoliopsida; order Apiales; family Araliaceae; genus Panax; species Panax stipuleanatus. Next base: position 57,924,633 of record CM035119.1, read on the forward strand.
TCTTTGGCCGTAGTGCAAAGATGAACTATTGATGAATATCTTTGGCCTATAGTGCAAAGATGAGCGGGTGACTTGTGAATATCTTTGGCCTGTAGTGCAAAGATGAATGATTAATTGTTGAATATCTTTGGCTTGTAATGCAAAGATGAATTGATTAGCATGATTATGAACAGGAACTGTGATTTGGTATAACCATGATCTTTGGTGTTTCAGGTAAAGACAGGTGATGTGAATTATCTTCGTCCTGAGTGCGAAGAGGAATTCATCAAGATAATTATGATCATGAACTTACATGATTGTGGACAGGAATTGTTGATTGATGTTACAGGGATGAAATATTATTGGTGGACTTTTAACATGGAGAAGATAATAGACATTATAGTCTATTTGACTCTTCTAATGGATTGCTCGTTCCACTGCAACTATGGTTGAAAAGTTTTATCATCTACCATATGTTATAAATCTCTGATTTATCACTGATGAAGACTATTGATAATTTAATTATCTTTAGTCATAATATTCTTTACTGGGCTATTTGTGCTCACCCTTTTGCTTCACAATTCCTTTCAGGTAATAAGAGTGTAGCTGGGTCGAGCGGGGATAACAGGGGAATAGAACGAGGGTCTATAACTGTTGAAGTTTTCCACCAAACAGTATGAAAATAATTTTGTTGAAAATTTTAGATAAGTATGTCGTATTTTATACGTCATTTAACCGTTGATTTTGGTGACCTGACTTAGGTGTGGTGAACCCAACTTTGGAAGGGTGTTTTGTCACTATTATACAAGATGTCTAATGACATACAACGTCGTGTTATTATAAGACATGGTTGTGCACATCCACTGGCTGATTATATCCATGAACACTACCTATATAATCTTGGAGTACGGTTAGAATATAATTCTCAGTTTGTGACAACAGAGATAATTATATGGCAAGAGAAGACCCACCATTGGAATGAACAAGATAGTAATCTTCTCGTTTTTCTTTGGGGTCTATTGGGTCAACCAAGGATAATTCTCGAGTCCTACGATATCTATTATAACATGGATGCATGGCCTCCCATGTACGAAGGTTTCCTTGAGTATTTTCCAAAGATTTTAATTCCTAAAACAGTTATTGACTGTACCTTTCTGTAACGTATTATTGATTTGGAGTATGGGCACTGTATTTATATTGAAACTCACAGTTTAATTGTGGTCGTATTTTGCACGACCGTGTGATATAAAGTTTAAGTTAGAATTTGAAGATTTGTATTTAAAATTTTTGTTGAGTGTATTTCGTGGCGACCCAGAATAGGTTGGGTGGATTGGACCAATTTTGGGGACGTTACATTTTGGTATCAGAGCTTAGGGATATGGTCGCTGGCGGAGATTGGAGTCTAGAGCTAGGAGGGGAGGGACGAATAATATACTTCGCTAGTGTGTGACTTACCTAAGCTGACTTTTCTTACTTAATAAATTGACAATTGTTATATGTCAATTAACCTTGTTTTGAAGCAGTATTCTAGAATGAGCAATGGAGAAATCATGATGACAAGGAAGATGGAATCTGAAATGGAAGCAAGGTATTCTCAACTTTTTGAAATACCAGGTACGTAAATTTCGGGGACGAAATTTCATAAGGAGGGGAGATTGTTAGACCCCGAATTTTATGAAATAAAAGTATTCAATTTTTCTATTTAGTAAATGGTTAAATTGATAAAAGTTTAAAGTTAAGGGTGATATATGTAAATTTTTTCAAAATAAGCAAGTGGTTATAAAATATTCTTGTTGTCGGGGAATATTCGTTTGGTCGTGGAATATTCTTGTTGTCGGGGAATATTCGTACGACGGCGCAGCTATTTGTGGACCCCACAACGGAATAACTGTCGGATATAGAAAGCGACAGAAATAACTTTTTTACAAGATAACGGCGTAGTTGTTACCGTTAGTACTGTTGAAATACCCGGTGGTTAAAATACAGTGATACACGGTGTTGCATAGTAGCACACGGTATTGCACAGTATTTCAAATTATTGAGTCTTTCGTGAGAAGCCATTACTCAATTATTGTTACAGTAATTACTGTTCAATATTTTATATTATTGACTCAATAATTGCTACGTTGATATTTTATATTATTGACTCAATAATTGTTACGTTGCCATTTTATATGATTGATGCAATAATGGCTACAGTTGATATTTTGTAGTATTGATTCAATAATTGTCGTTGCACAGTATTTCACGTTATCAACTCAATAATTCATATTATTTGAATAATATTATTAGATAGCATTATTGACAATGTCTAAGGAAGTTCTGTCTAGGAGGGGTTATTTAATTGCGCGCCAGTAAGGAGAAGTCCTTATCGGAAGGCCCCCTCTGTCCTGGGAACGACCTGGTTGTTAATATTGTAGTTCTATAATATTATTTGTGAATAATTAATTATTGATTTATATGATAAGGAAATATTTATTTTGTGGATATAAAAGAAGGAATTTGTGCTGATGTGTTTTTATCAGTATTTTGGTGTGAAAAATCATCCGTTTATGGATTTCGGATAGTTTATGTTTGGAATTTGGAAAAACTTCCTTCTGTAAAGTTGTAGAGAATTAAATTTCCTATGAAAGGACATAAAATTTGTATTTTTCTGACGAAGGGGCTATTTGTTATGAATTATTGAAGTTTTGGAAAATAAATATTTTTTTAATAAAGGGTGCGCCCCACTTTTGGTTGGTGTGGTGGCTGATGGCTTTTGGTGGCTGCTGGAGTGAGGCGGCTGGAGAAAAAAAAATTATTATTTTATTCATTTAGTCTCCTTTGGCATCCTAAGCTTTTCCTATAAATAGGGTGCTTAGGTTAGAATTGAAAATCACACCAGAAATCAGAAGTTTTCTCTCTCTATAATATCGAGCGTATTTTTGTGAGTATTTTAATACTTTGAGTATTAGCATTCAGTGCAAGTTTCTTTCGAAATTATATCCGATATTCCAGCCAGAAGTACTATTATTTTGAGGTAAGGGATGTTATTTTCTTCGTAAATGATATTATTCTTTTCAATATCATTATACAGAAATATTGTCATGGATTTTATGTTGAAATTCTTACTTTTTCCGTCGGGGTTACTATTCACGTATGCGGCACTATTCACGGGAAAATTTATTTTTCTTCTATTTTTCCAAATTGTATTTTAAGGTTCCTATCTTTGATCGGATTCATATTTTGAACTTTATTCTTGAATTTTACTCCACAATTGGTTATCATGTTGACAATTGGATCGTATTCTCATATATAACATTTTTATAATCCTGGTGATGAAATTTCTCTTTGACTTGAGTGTAAAGATGAGTAGATTAGTGGTATGATCATGACTATGGGTTCTCTTTGGCCAGTAGTGCAAAGATGGATTGTTGACTGGTATGTTCATGACCATTGAATTTACAATTGAATATCTTTAGCTTAAGGGCAAAGGTGAATTGATCAACATGGTTATAATTATTGTTATATAAATTCTGAAATGATTCGATATTTTTTTGAGATATGAATATCTTTGGCATGTAGTGCAAAGATGGCCTGTTGTTGAATATCTTTGGCCGTAGTGCAAAGATGAACTATTGATGAATATCTTTGGCCTATAGTGCAAAGATGAGCGGGTGACTTGTGAATATCTTTGGCCTGTAGTGCAAAGATGAATGATTAATTGTTGAATATCTTTGGCTTGTAATGCAAAGATGAATTGATTAGCATGATTATGAACAGGAACTGTGATTTGGTATAACCATGATCTTTGGTGTTTCAGGTAAAGACAGGTGATGTGAATTATCTTCGTCCTGAGTGCGAAGAGGAATTCATCAAGATAATTATGATCATGAACTTACATGATTGTGGACAGGAATTGTTGATTGATGTTACAGGGATGAAATATTATTGGTGGACTTTTAACATGGAGAAGATAATAGACATTATAGTCTATTTGACTCTTCTAATGGATTGCTCGTTCCACTGCAACTATGGTTGAAAAGTTTTATCATCTACCATATGTTATAAATCTCTGATTTATCACTGATGAAGACTATTGATAATTTAATTATCTTTAGTCATAATATTCTTTACTGGGCTATTTGTGCTCACCCTTTTGCTTCACAATTCCTTTCAGGTAATAAGAGTGTAGCTGGGTCGAGCGGGGATAACAGGGGAATAGAACGAGGGTCTATAACTGTTGAAGTTTTCCACCAAACAGTATGAAAATAATTTTGTTGAAAATTTTAGATAAGTATGTCGTATTTTATACGTCATTTAACCGTTGATTTTGGTGACCTGACTTAGGTGTGGTGAACCCAACTTTGGAAGGGTGTTTTGTCACTATTATACAAGATGTCTAATGACATACAACGTCGTGTTATTATAAGACATGGTTGTGCACATCCACTGGCTGATTATATCCATGAACACTACCTATATAATCTTGGAGTACGGTTAGAATATAATTCTCAGTTTGTGACAACAGAGATAATTATATGGCAAGAGAAGACCCACCATTGGAATGAACAAGATAGTAATCTTCTCGTTTTTCTTTGGGGTCTATTGGGTCAACCAAGGATAATTCTCGAGTCCTACGATATCTATTATAACATGGATGCATGGCCTCCCATGTACGAAGGTTTCCTTGAGTATTTTCCAAAGATTTTAATTCCTAAAACAGTTATTGACTGTACCTTTCTGTAACGTATTATTGATTTGGAGTATGGGCACTGTATTTATATTGAAACTCACAGTTTAATTGTGGTCGTATTTTGCACGACCGTGTGATATAAAGTTTAAGTTAGAATTTGAAGAGTTGTATTTAAAATTTTTGTTGAGTGTATTTCGTGGCGACCCAGAATAGGTTGGGTGGATTGGACCAATTTTGGGGACGTTACATTTTGGTATCAGAGCTTAGGGATATGGTCGCTGGCGGAGATTGGAGTCTAGAGCTAGGAGGGGAGGGACGAATAATATACTTCGCTAGTGTGTGACTTACCTAAGCTGACTTTTCTTACTTAATAAATTGACAATTGTTATATGTCAATTAACCTTGTTTTGAAGCAGTATTCTAGAATGAGCAATGGAGAAATCATGATGACAAGGAAGATGGAATCTGAAATGGAAGCAAGGTATTCTCAACTTTTTGAAATACCAGGTACGTAAATTTCGGGGACGAAATTTCATAAGGAGGGGAGATTGTTAGACCCCGAATTTTATGAAATAAAAGTATTCAATTTTTCTATTTAGTAAATGGTTAAATTGATAAAAGTTTAAAGTTAAGGGTGATATATGTAAATTTTTTCAAAATAAGCAAGTGGTTATAAAATATTCTTGTTGTCGGGGAATATTCGTTTGGTCGTGGAATATTCTTGTTGTCGGGGAATATTCGTACGACGGCGCAGCTATTTGTGGACCCCACAACGGAATAACTGTCGGATATAGAAAGCGACAGAAATAACTTTTTTACAAGATAACGGCGTAGTTGTTACCGTTAGTACTGTTGAAATACCCGGTGGTTAAAATACAGTGATACACGGTGTTGCATAGTAGCACACGGTATTGCACAGTATTTCAAATTATTGAGTCTTTCGTGAGAAGCCATTACTCAATTATTGTTACAGTAATTACTGTTCAATATTTTATATTATTGACTCAATAATTGCTACGTTGATATTTTATATTATTGACTCAATAATTGTTACGTTGCCATTTTATATGATTGATGCAATAATGGCTACAGTTGATATTTTGTAGTATTGATTCAATAATTGTCGTTGCACAGTATTTCACGTTATCAACTCAATAATTCATATTATTTGAATAATATTATTAGATAGCATTATTGACAATGTCTAAGGAAGTTCTGTCTAGGAGGGGTTATTTAATTGCGCGCCAGTAAGGAGAAGTCCTTATCGGAAGGCCCCCTCTGTCCTGGGAACGACCTGGTTGTTAATATTGTAGTTCTATAATATTATTTGTGAATAATTAATTATTGATTTATATGATAAGGAAATATTTATTTTGTGGATATAAAAGAAGGAATTTGTGCTGATGTGTTTTTATCAGTATTTTGGTGTGAAAAATCATCCGTTTATGGATTTCGGATAGTTTATGTTTGGAATTTGGAAAAACTTCCTTCTGTAAAGTTGTAGAGAATTAAATTTCCTATGAAAGGACATAAAATTTGTATTTTTCTGACGAAGGGGCTATTTGTTATGAATTATTGAAGTTTTGGAAAATAAATATTTTTTTAATAAAGGGTGGGCCCCACTTTTGGTTGGTGTGGTGGCTGATGGCTTTTGGTGGCTGCTGGAGTGAGGCGGCTGGAGAAAAAAAAATTATTATTTTATTCATTTAGTCTCCTTTGGCATCCTAAGCTTTTCCTATAAATAGGGTGCTTAGGTTAGAATTGAAAATCACACCAGAAATCAGAAGTTTTCTCTCTCTATAATATCGAGCGTATTTTTGTGAGTATTTTAATACTTTGAGTATTAGCATTCAGTGCAAGTTTCTTTCGAAATTATATCCGATATTCCAGCCAGAAGTACTATTATTTTGAGGTAAGGGATGTTATTTTCTTCGTAAATGATATTATTCTTTTCAATATCATTATACAGAAATATTGTCATGGATTTTATGTTGAAATTCTTACTTTTTTCGTCGGGGTTACTATTCACGTATACGGCACTATTCACGGGAAAATTTATTTTTCTTCTATTTTTCCAAATTGTATTTTAAGGTTCCTATCTTTGATCGGATTCATATTTTGAACTTTATTCTTGAATTTTACTCTACAATTGGTTATCATGTTGACAATTGGATCGTATTCTCATATATAACATTTTTATAATCCTGGTGATGAAATTTCTCTTTGACTTGAGTGTAAAGATGAGTAGATTAGTGGTATGATCATGACTATGGGTTCTCTTTGGCCAGTAGTGCAAAGATGGATTGTTGACTGGTATGTTCATGACCATTGAATTTACAATTGAATATCTTTAGCTTAAGGGCAAAGGTGAATTGATCAACATGGTTATAATTATTGTTATATAAATTCTGAAATGATTCGATATTTTTTTGAGATATGAATATCTTTGGCATGTAGTGCAAAGATGGCCTGTTGTTGAATATCTTTGGCCGTAGTGCAAAGATGAACTATTGATGAATATCTTTGGCCTATAGTGCAAAGATGAGCGGGTGACTTGTGAATATCTTTGGCCTGTAGTGCAAAGATGAATGATTAATTGTTGAATATCTTTGGCTTGTAATGCAAAGATGAATTGATTAGCATGATTATGAACAGGAACTGTGATTTGGTATAACCATGATCTTTGGTGTTTCAGGTAAAGACAGGTGATGTGAATTATCTTCGTCCTGAGTGCGAAGAGGAATTCATCAAGATAATTATGATCATGAACTTACATGATTGTGGACAGGAATTGTTGATTGATGTTACAGGGATGAAATATTATTGGTGGACTTTTAACATGGAGAAGATAATAGACATTATAGTCTATTTGACTCTTCTAATGGATTGCTCGTTCCACTGCAACTATGGTTGAAAAGTTTTATCATCTACCATATGTTATAAATCTCTGATTTATCACTGATGAAGACTATTGATAATTTAATTATCTTTAGTCATAATATTCTTTACTGGGCTATTTGTGCTCACCCTTTTGCTTCACAATTCCTTTCAGGTAATAAGAGTGTAGCTGGGTCGAGCGGGGATAACAGGGGAATAGAACGAGGGTCTATAACTGTTGAAGTTTTCCACCAAACAGTATGAAAATAATTTTGTTGAAAATTTTAGATAAGTATGTCGTATTTTATACGTCATTTAACCGTTGATTTTGGTGACCTGACTTAGGTGTGGTGAACCCAACTTTGGAAGGGTGTTTTGTCACTATTATACAAGATGTCTAATGACATACAACGTCGTGTTATTATAAGACATGGTTGTGCACATCCACTGGCTGATTATATCCATGAACACTACCTATATAATCTTGGAGTACGGTTAGAATATAATTCTCAGTTTGTGACAACAGAGATAATTATATGGCAAGAGAAGACCCACCATTGGAATGAACAAGATAGTAATCTTCTCGTTTTTCTTTGGGGTCTATTGGGTCAACCAAGGATAATTCTCGAGTCCTACGATATCTATTATAACATGGATGCATGGCCTCCCATGTACGAAGGTTTCCTTGAGTATTTTCCAAAGATTTTAATTCCTAAAACAGTTATTGACTGTACCTTTCTGTAACGTATTATTGATTTGGAGTATGGGCACTGTATTTATATTGAAACTCACAGTTTAATTGTGGTCGTATTTTGCACGACCGTGTGATATAAAGTTTAAGTTAGAATTTGAAGAGTTGTATTTAAAATTTTTGTTGAGTGTATTTCGTGGCGACCCAGAATAGGTTGGGTGGATTGGACCAATTTTGGGGACGTTACATTTTGGTATCAGAGCTTAGGGATATGGTCGCTGGCGGAGATTGGAGTCTAGAGCTAGGAGGGGAGGGACGAATAATATACTTCGCTAGTGTGTGACTTACCTAAGCTGACTTTTCTTACTTAATAAATTGACAATTGTTATATGTCAATTAACCTTGTTTTGAAGCAGTATTCTAGAATGAGCAATGGAGAAATCATGATGACAAGGAAGATGGAATCTGAAATGGAAGCAAGGTATTCTCAACTTTTTGAAATACCAGGTACGTAAATTTCGGGGACGAAATTTCATAAGGAGGGGAGATTGTTAGACCCCGAATTTTATGAAATAAAAGTATTCAATTTTTCTATTTAGTAAATGGTTAAATTGATAAAAGTTTAAAGTTAAGGGTGATATATGTAAATTTTTTCAAAATAAGCAAGTGGTTATAAAATATTCTTGTTGTCGGGGAATATTCGTTTGGTCGTGGAATATTCTTGTTGTCGGGGAATATTCGTACGACGGCGCAGCTATTTGTGGACCCCACAACGGAATAACTGTCGGATATAGAAAGCGACAGAAATAACTTTTTTACAAGATAACGGCGTAGTTGTTACCGTTAGTACTGTTGAAATACCCGGTGGTTAAAATACAGTGATACACGGTGTTGCATAGTAGCACACGGTATTGCACAGTATTTCAAATTATTGAGTCTTTCGTGAGAAGCCATTACTCAATTATTGTTACAGTAATTACTGTTCAATATTTTATATTATTGACTCAATAATTGCTACGTTGATATTTTATATTATTGACTCAATAATTGTTACGTTGCCATTTTATATGATTGATGCAATAATGGCTACAGTTGATATTTTGTAGTATTGATTCAATAATTGTCGTTGCACAGTATTTCACGTTATCAACTCAATAATTCATATTATTTGAATAATATTATTAGATAGCATTATTGACAATGTCTAAGGAAGTTCTGTCTAGGAGGGGTTATTTAATTGCGCGCCAGTAAGGAGAAGTCCTTATCGGAAGGCCCCCTCTGTCCTGGGAACGACCTGGTTGTTAATATTGTAGTTCTATAATATTATTTGTGAATAATTAATTATTGATTTATATGATAAGGAAATATTTATTTTGTGGATATAAAAGAAGGAATTTGTGCTGATGTGTTTTTATCAGTATTTTGGTGTGAAAAATCATCCGTTTATGGATTTCGGATAGTTTATGTTTGGAATTTGGAAAAACTTCCTTCTGTAAAGTTGTAGAGAATTAAATTTCCTATGAAAGGACATAAAATTTGTATTTTTCTGACGAAGGGGCTATTTGTTATGAATTATTGAAGTTTTGGAAAATAAATATTTTTTTAATAAAGGGTGGGCCCCACTTTTGGTTGGTGTGGTGGCTGATGGCTTTTGGTGGCTGCTGGAGTGAGGCGGCTGGAGAAAAAAAAATTATTATTTTATTCATTTAGTCTCCTTTGGCATCCTAAGCTTTTCCTATAAATAGGGTGCTTAGGTTAGAATTGAAAATCACACCAGAAATCAGAAGTTTTCTCTCTCTATAATATCGAGCGTATTTTTGTGAGTATTTTAATACTTTGAGTATTAGCATTCAGTGCAAGTTTCTTTCGAAATTATATCCGATATTCCAGCCAGAAGTACTATTATTTTGAGGTAAGGGATGTTATTTTCTTCGTAAATGATATTATTCTTTTCAATATCATTATACAGAAATATTGTCATGGATTTTATGTTGAAATTCTTACTTTTTCCGTCGGGGTTACTATTCACGTATACGGCACTATTCACGGGAAAATTTATTTTTCTTCTATTTTTCCAAATTGTATTTTAAGGTTCCTATCTTTGATCGGATTCATATTTTGAACTTTATTCTTGAATTTTACTCCACAATTGGTTATCATGTTGACAATTGGATCGTATTCTCATATATAACATTTTTATAATCCTGGTGATGAAATTTCTCTTTGACTTGAGTGTAAAGATGAGTAGATTAGTGGTATGATCATGACTATGGGTTCTCTTTGGCCAGTAGTGCAAAGATGGATTGTTGACTGGTATGTTCATGACCATTGAATTTACAATTGAATATCTTTAGCTTAAGGGCAAAGGTGAATTGATCAACATGGTTATAATTATTGTTATATAAATTCTGAAATGATTCGATATTTTTTTGAGATATGAATATCTTTGGCATGTAGTGCAAAGATGGCCTGTTGTTGAATATCTTTGGCCGTAGTGCAAAGATGAACTATTGATGAATATCTTTGGCCTATAGTGCAAAGATGAGCGGGTGACTTGTGAATATCTTTGGCCTGTAGTGCAAAGATGAATGATTAATTGTTGAATATCTTTGGCTTGTAATGCAAAGATGAATTGATTAGCATGATTATGAACAGGAACTGTGATTTGGTATAACCATGATCTTTGGTGTTTCAGGTAAAGACAGGTGATGTGAATTATCTTCGTCCTGAGTGCGAAGAGGAATTCATCAAGATAATTATGATCATGAACTTACATGATTGTGGACAGGAATTGTTGATTGATGTTACAGGGATGAAATATTATTGGTGGACTTTTAACATGGAGAAGATAATAGACATTATAGTCTATTTGACTCTTCTAATGGATTGCTCGTTCCACTGCAACTATGGTTGAAAAGTTTTATCATCTACCATATGTTATAAATCTCTGATTTATCACTGATGAAGACTATTGATAATTTAATTATCTTTAGTCATAATATTCTTTACTGGGCTATTTGTGCTCACCCTTTTGCTTCACAATTCCTTTCAGGTAATAAGAGTGTAGCTGGGTCGAGCGGGGATAACAGGGGAATAGAACGAGGGTCTATAACTGTTGAAGTTTTCCACCAAACAGTATGAAAATAATTTTGTTGAAAATTTTAGATAAGTATGTCGTATTTTATACGTCATTTAACCGTTGATTTTGGTGACCTGACTTAGGTGTGGTGAACCCAACTTTGGAAGGGTGTTTTGTCACTATTATACAAGATGTCTAATGACATACAACGTCGTGTTATTATAAGACATGGTTGTGCACATCCACTGGCTGATTATATCCATGAACACTACCTATATAATCTTGGAGTACGGTTAGAATATAATTCTCAGTTTGTGACAACAGAGATAATTATATGGCAAGAGAAGACCCACCATTGGAATGAACAAGATAGTAATCTTCTCGTTTTTCTTTGGGGTCTATTGGGTCAACCAAGGATAATTCTCGAGTCCTACGATATCTATTATAACATGGATGCATGGCCTCCCATGTACGAAGGTTTCCTTGAGTATTTTCCAAAGATTTTAATTCCTAAAACAGTTATTGACTGTACCTTTCTGTAACGTATTATTGATTTGGAGTATGGGCACTGTATTTATATTGAAACTCACAGTTTAATTGTGGTCGTATTTTGCACGACCGTGTGATATAAAGTTTAAGTTAGAATTTGAAGATTTGTATTTAAAATTTTTGTTGAGTGTATTTCGTGGCGACCCAGAATAGGTTGGGTGGATTGGACCAATTTTGGGGACGTTACATTTTGGTATCAGAGCTTAGGGATATGGTCGCTGGCGGAGATTGGAGTCTAGAGCTAGGAGGGGAGGGACGAATAATATACTTCGCTAGTGTGTGACTTACCTAAGCTGACTTTTCTTACTTAATAAATTGACAATTGTTATATGTCAATTAACCTTGTTTTGAAGCAGTATTCTAGAATGAGCAATGGAGAAATCATGATGACAAGGAAGATGGAATCTGAAATGGAAGCAAGGTATTCTCAACTTTTTGAAATACCAGGTACGTAAATTTCGGGGACGAAATTTCATAAGGAGGGGAGATTGTTAGACCCCGAATTTTATGAAATAAAAGTATTCAATTTTTCTATTTAGTAAATGGTTAAATTGATAAAAGTTTAAAGTTAAGGGTGATATATGTAAATTTTTTCAAAATAAGCAAGTGGTTATAAAATATTCTTGTTGTCGGGGAATATTCGTTTGGTCGTGGAATATTCTTGTTGTCGGGGAATATTCGTACGACGGCGCAGCTATTTGTGGACCCCACAACGGAATAACTGTCGGATATAGAAAGCGACAGAAATAACTTTTTTACAAGATAACGGCGTAGTTGTTACCGTTAGTACTGTTGAAATACCCGGTGGTTAAAATACAGTGATACACGGTGTTGCATAGTAGCACACGGTATTGCACAGTATTTCAAATTATTGAGTCTTTCGTGAGAAGCCATTACTCAATTATTGTTACAGTAATTACTGTTCAATATTTTATATTATTGACTCAATAATTGCTACGTTGATATTTTATATTATTGACTCAATAATTGTTACGTTGCCATTTTATATGATTGATGCAATAATGGCTACAGTTGATATTTTGTAGTATTGATTCAATAATTGTCGTTGCACAGTATTTCACGTTATCAACTCAATAATTCATATTATTTGAATAATATTATTAGATAGCATTATTGACAATGTCTAAGGAAGTTCTGTCTAGGAGGGGTTATTTAATTGCGCGCCAGTAAGGAGAAGTCCTTATCGGAAGGCCCCCTCTGTCCTGGGAACGACCTGGTTGTTAATATTGTAGTTCTATAATATTATTTGTGAATAATTAATTATTGATTTATATGATAAGGAAATATTTATTTTGTGGATATAAAAGAAGGAATTTGTGCTGATGTGTTTTTATCAGTATTTTGGTGTGAAAAATCATCCGTTTATGGATTTCGGATAGTTTATGTTTGGAATTTGGAAAAACTTCCTTCTGTAAAGTTGTAGAGAATTAAATTTCCTATGAAAGGACATAAAATTTGTATTTTTCTGACGAAGGGGCTATTTGTTATGAATTATTGAAGTTTTGGAAAATAAATATTTTTTTAATAAAGGGTGCGCCCCACTTTTGGTTGGTGTGGTGGCTGATGGCTTTTGGTGGCTGCTGGAGTGAGGCGGCTGGAGAAAAAAAAATTATTATTTTATTCATTTAGTCTCCTTTGGCATCCTAAGCTTTTCCTATAAATAGGGTGCTTAGGTTAGAATTGAAAATCACACCAGAAATCAGAAGTTTTCTCTCTCTATAATATCGAGCGTATTTTTGTGAGTATTTTAATACTTTGAGTATTAGCATTCAGTGCAAGTTTCTTTCGAAATTATATCCGATATTCCAGCCAGAAGTACTATTATTTTGAGGTAAGGGATGTTATTTTCTTCGTAAATGATATTATTCTTTTCAATATCATTATACAGAAATATTGTCATGGATTTTATGTTGAAATTCTTACTTTTTTCCGTCGGGGTTACTATTCACGTATACGGCACTATTCACGGGAAAATTTATTTTTCTTCTATTTTTCCAAATTGTATTTTAAGGTTCCTATCTTTGATCGGATTCATATTTTGAACTTTATTCTTGAATTTTACTCTACAATTGGTTATCATGTTGACAATTGGATCGTATTCTCATATATAACATTTTTATAATCCTGGTGATGAAATTTCTCTTTGACTTGAGTGTAAAGATGAGTAGATTAGTGGTATGATCATGACTATGGGTTCTCTTTGGCCAGTAGTGCAAAGATGGATTGTTGACTGGTATGTTCATGACCATTGAATTTACAATTGAATATCTTTAGCTTAAGGGCAAAGGTGAATTGATCAACATGGTTATAATTATTGTTATATAAATTCTGAAATGATTCGATATTTTTTTGAGATATGAATATCTTTGGCATGTAGTGCAAAGATGGCCTGTTGTTGAATATCTTTGGCCGTAGTGCAAAGATGAACTATTGATGAATATCTTTGGCCTATAGTGCAAAGATGAGCGGGTGACTTGTGAATATCTTTGGCCTGTAGTGCAAAGATGAATGATTAATTGTTGAATATCTTTGGCTTGTAATGCAAAGATGAATTGATTAGCATGATTATGAACAGGAACTGTGATTTGGTATAACCATGATCTTTGGTGTTTCAGGTAAAGACAGGTGATGTGAATTATCTTCGTCCTGAGTGCGAAGAGGAATTCATCAAGATAATTATGATCATGAACTTACATGATTGTGGACAGGAATTGTTGATTGATGTTACAGGGATGAAATATTATTGGTGGACTTTTAACATGGAGAAGATAATAGACATTATAGTCTATTTGACTCTTCTAATGGATTGCTCGTTCCACTGCAACTATGGTTGAAAAGTTTTATCATCTACCATATGTTATAAATCTCTGATTTATCACTGATGAAGACTATTGATAATTTAATTATCTTTAGTCATAATATTCTTTACTGGGCTATTTGTGCTCACCCTTTTGCTTCACAATTCCTTTCAGGTAATAAGAGTGTAGCTGGGTCGAGCGGGGATAACAGGGGAATAGAACGAGGGTCTATAACTGTTGAAGTTTTCCACCAAACAGTATGAAAATAATTTTGTTGAAAATTTTAGATAAGTATGTCGTATTTTATACGTCATTTAACCGTTGATTTTGGTGACCTGACTTAGGTGTGGTGAACCCAACTTTGGAAGGGTGTTTTGTCACTATTATACAAGATGTCTAATGACATACAACGTCGTGTTATTATAAGACATGGTTGTGCACATCCACTGGCTGATTATATCCATGAACACTACCTATATAATCTTGGAGTACGGTTAGAATATAATTCTCAGTTTGTGACAACAGAGATAATTATATGGCAAGAGAAGACCCACCATTGGAATGAACAAGATAGTAATCTTCTCGTTTTTCTTTGGGGTCTATTGGGTCAACCAAGGATAATTCTCGAGTCCTACGATATCTATTATAACATGGATGCATGGCCTCCCATGTACGAAGGTTTCCTTGAGTATTTTCCAAAGATTTTAATTCCTAAAACAGTTATTGACTGTACCTTTCTGTAACGTATTATTGATTTGGAGTATGGGCACTGTATTTATATTGAAACTCACAGTTTAATTGTGGTCGTATTTTGCACGACCGTGTGATATAAAGTTTAAGTTAGAATTTGAAGATTTGTATTTAAAATTTTTGTTGAGTGTATTTCGTGGCGACCCAGAATAGGTTGGGTGGATTGGACCAATTTTGGGGACGTTACATTTTGGTATCAGAGCTTAGGGATATGGTCGCTGGCGGAGATTGGAGTCTAGAGCTAGGAGGGGAGGGACGAATAATATACTTCGCTAGTGTGTGACTTACCTAAGCTGACTTTTCTTACTTAATAAATTGACAATTGTTATATGTCAATTAACCTTGTTTTGAAGCAGTATTCTAGAATGAGCAATGGAGAAATCATGATGACAAGGAAGATGGAATCTGAAATGGAAGCAAGGTATTCTCAACTTTTTGAAATACCAGGTACGTAAATTTCGGGGACGAAATTTCATAAGGAGGGGAGATTGTAAGACCCCGAATTTTATGAAATAAAAGTATTCAATTTTTCTATTTAGTAAATGGTTAAATTGATAAAAGTTTAAAGTTAAGGGTGATATATGTAAATTTTTTCAAAATAAGCAAGTGGTTATAAAATATTCTTGTTGTCGGGGAATATTCGTTTGGTCGTGGAATATTCTTGTTGTCGGGGAATATTCGTACGACGGCGCAGCTATTTGTGGACCCCACAACGGAATAACTGTCGGATATAGAAAGCGACAGAAATAACTTTTTTACAAGATAACGGCGTAGTTGTTACCGTTAGTACTGTTGAAATACCCGGTGGTTAAAATACAGTGATACACGGTGTTGCATAGTAGCACACGGTATTGCACAGTATTTCAAATTATTGAGTCTTTCGTGAGAAGCCATTACTCAATTATTGTTACAGTAATTACTGTTCAATATTTTATATTATTGACTCAATAATTGCTACGTTGATATTTTATATTATTGACTCAATAATTGTTACGTTGCCATTTTATATGATTGATGCAATAATGGCTACAGTTGATATTTTGTAGTATTGATTCAATAATTGTCGTTGCACAGTATTTCACGTTATCAACTCAATAATTCATATTATTTGAATAATATTATTAGATAGCATTATTGACAATGTCTAAGGAAGTTCTGTCTAGGAGGGGTTATTTAATTGCGCGCCAGTAAGGAGAAGTCCTTATCGGAAGGCCCCCTCTGTCCTGGGAACGACCTGGTTGTTAATATTGTAGTTCTATAATATTATTTGTGAATAATTAATTATTGATTTATATGATAAGGAAATATTTATTTTGTGGATATAAAAGAAGGAATTTGTGCTGATGTGTTTTTATCAGTATTTTGGTGTGAAAAATCATCCGTTTATGGATTTCGGATAGTTTATGTTTGGAATTTGGAAAAACTTCCTTCTGTAAAGTTGTAGAGAATTAAATTTCCTATGAAAGGACATAAAATTTGTATTTTTCTGACGAAGGGGCTATTTGTTATGAATTATTGAAGTTTTGGAAAATAAATATTTTTTTAATAAAGGGTGGGCCCCACTTTTGGTTGGTGTGGTGGCTGATGGCTTTTGGTGGCTGCTGGAGTGAGGCGGCTGGAGAAAAAAAAATTATTATTTTATTCATTTAGTCTCCTTTGGCATCCTAAGCTTTTCCTATAAATAGGGTGCTTAGGTTAGAATTGAAAATCACACCAGAAATCAGAAGTTTTCTCTCTCTATAATATCGAGCGTATTTTTGTGAGTATTTTAATACTTTGAGTATTAGCATTCAGTGCAAGTTTCTTTCGAAATTATATCCGATATTCCAGCCAGAAGTACTATTATTTTGAGGTAAGGGATGTTATTTTCTTCGTAAATGATATTATTCTTTTCAATATCATTATACAGAAATATTGTCATGGATTTTATGTTGAAATTCTTACTTTTTCCGTCGGGGTTACTATTCACGTATACGGCACTATTCACGGGAAAATTTATTTTTCTTCTATTTTTCCAAATTGTATTTTAAGGTTCCTATCTTGATCGGATTCATATTTTGAACTTTATTCTTGAATTTTACTCTACAATTGGTTATCATGTTGACAATTGGATCGTATTCTCATATATAACATTTTTATAATCCTGGTGATGAAATTTCTCTTTGACTTGAGTGTAAAGATGAGTAGATTAGTGGTATGATCATGACTATGGGTTCTCTTTGGCCAGTAGTGCAAAGATGGATTGTTGACTGGTATGTTCATGACCATTGAATTTACAATTGAATATCTTTAGCTTAAGGGCAAAGGTGAATTGATCAACATGGTTATAATTATTGTTATATAAATTCTGAAATGATTCGATATTTTTTGAGATATGAATATCTTTGGCATGTAGTGCAAAGATGGCCTGTTGTTGAATATCTTTGGCAGTAGTGCAAAGATGAACTATTGATGAATATCTTTGGCCTATAGTGCAAAGATGAGCGGGTGACTTGTGAATATCTTTGGCCTGTAGTGCAAAGATGAATGATTAATTGTTGAATATCTTTGGCTTGTAATGCAAAGATGAATTGATTAGCATGATTATGAACAGGAACTGTGATTTGGTATAACCATGATCTTTGGTGTTTCAGGTAAAGACAGGTGATGTGAATTATCTTCGTCCTGAGTGCGAAGAGGAATTCATCAAGATAATTATGATCATGAACTTACATGATTGTGGACAGGAATTGTTGATTGATGTTACAGGGATGAAATATTATTGGTGGACTTTTAACATGGAGAAGATAATAGACATTATAGTCTATTTGACTCTTCTAATGGATTGCTCGTTCCACTGCAACTATGGTTGAAAAGTTTTATCATCTACCATATGTTATAAATCTCTGATTTATCACTGATGAAGACTATTGATAATTTAATTATCTTTAGTCATAATATTCTTTACTGGGCTATTTGTGCTCACCCTTTTGCTTCACAATTCCTTTCAGGTAATAAGAGTGTAGCTGGGTCGAGCGGGGATAACAGGGGAATAGAACGAGGGTCTATAACTGTTGAAGTTTTCCACCAAACAGTATGAAAATAATTTTGTTGAAAATTTTAGATAAGTATGTCGTATTTATACGTCATTTAACCGTTGATTTTGGTGACCTGACTTAGGTGTGGTGAACCCAACTTTGGAAGGGTGTTTTGTCACTATTATACAAGATGTCTAATGACATACAACGTCGTGTTATTATAAGACATGGTTGTGCACATCCACTGGCTGATTATATCCATGAACACTACCTATATAATCTTGGAGTACGGTTAGAATATAATTCTCAGTTTGTGACAACAGAGATAATTATATGGCAAGAGAAGACCCACCATTGGAATGAACAAGATAGTAATCTTCTCGTTTTTCTTTGGGGTCTATTGGGTCAACCAAGGATAATTCTCGAGTCCTACGATATCTATTATAACATGGATGCATGGCCTCCCATGTACGAAGGTTTCCTTGAGTATTTTCCAAAGATTTTAATTCCTAAAACAGTTATTGACTGTACCTTTCTGTAACGTATTATTGATTTGGAGTATGGGCACTGTATTTATATTGAAACTCACAGTTTAATTGTGGTCGTATTTGCACGACCGTGTGATATAAAGTTTAAGTTAGAATTTGAAGATTTGTATTTAAAATTTTTGTTGAGTGTATTTCGTGGCGACCCAGAATAGGTTGGGTGGATTGGACCAATTTTGGGGACGTTACATTTTGGTATCAGAGCTTAGGGATATGGTCGCTGGCGGAGATTGGAGTCTAGAGCTAGGAGGGGAGGGACGAATAATATACTTCGCTAGTGTGGACTTACCTAAGCTGACTTTTCTACTTAATAAATTGACAATTGTTATATGTCAATTAACCTTGTTTTTGAAGCAGGTATTCTAGAATGAGCAATGGAGAAATCATGATGACAAGGAAGATGGAATCTGAAATGGAAGCAAGGTATTCTCAACTTTTTCGAAATACCAGGCTACGTAAATTTCGAGGGACGAAATTTCATAAGGAGGGGAGATTGTAGACCCCGAATTTTATGAAATAAAAGTATTCAATTTTTCTATTTAGTAAATGGTTAAATTGATAAAAGTTTAAAGTTAAGGGTGATATATGTAAATTTTTTCAAAATAAGCAAGTGGTTATAAAATATCTTGTTGTCGGGGAATATTCGTTGGTCGTGGAATATTCTTGTTGTCGGGGAATATCGTACGACGGCGCAGCTATTTGTGGACCCCACAACGGAATAAATGTCGGATATAGAAAGCGACAGAAATAAACCTTTTTTTACAAGATAACGGCGTAGTTGTTACCGTTAGTACTGTTGAAATTACCCGGTGGTTAAAATACAGTGATACACGGTGTTGCATAGTAGCACACGGTATTGCACAGTATTTCAAATTATTGAGTCTTTACGTGAGAAGCCATTACTCAATTATTGTTACAGTAATTACTGTTCAATATTTTATATTATTGACCACTAATTGCTACGTTGATATTTTATATTATTGACTCAATACTGTTACGTTGCCCTTTTTATATGATTGATGAAATAATGGCTACAGTTGATATTTTGTAGTATTGATTCAATAATTGTCGTTGCACAAGTATTTCACGTTATCAACTCAATAATTCATATTATTGAATAATATTATTAGATAGCATTATTGACAATGTCTAAGGAAGGTTCTGTCTAGGAGGGGTATTTAATTGCGCGCCAGTAAGGAGAAGTCCTATCGGAAGGCCCCCCTCTGTCCTGGGAACGACCCTGGTGTTAATATTGTAGTTCTATAATATTATTTGTGAATAATTAATTATTGATTTATTGATAAGGAAATATTATTTTGTGGATATAAAAGAAGGAATTGTTGCTGATGTGTTTTTATCAGTATTTTGGTGTGAAAAATCATCCGGTTATGGATTCTCGGATAGTTTATGTTTGGAATTTGGAAAAACTTCTTCTGTAAAGTTGTAGAGAATTAAATTGCCTATGAAAGGACATAAAATTGTCTTTTTCTGACGAAGGGCTATTTGTTATGAATTATTGAAGTTTGGAAAATAAATATTTTTTTAATAAAGGGTGCGCCCCACTTTTGGTTGGTTGTGGTGGCTGATGGCTTTTTGGTGGTGCTGGAGTGAGGCGGCTGGAGAAAAAAAATTATTATTTTATCATTAGTCTCCTTGGCATCCTAAGCTTTTCCTATAAATAGGGTGCTTAGGTTAGAATGAAAATCACACAGAAATCAGAAGTTTCTCTCTCTATAATATCGAGCGTATTTTTGTGAGTATTTAATACTTTGAGTATTAGCATCAGTGCAAGTTTCTTTCGAAAATTATATCCGATATTCCAGCCAGAAGTACTATTATTTTGAGTGGTAAGGGATGTTATTTTCTTCGTAAATGATATTATTCTTTTCAATATCATTATACAGAAATATTGTCATGGATTTTATGTTGAAATTCTTACTTTTTCCGTCGGGGTTACTATTCACGTATACGGCACTATTCACGGGAAAATTATTTTTCTTCTATTTTCCAAATTGTATTTTAAGGTTCCTATCTTTGATCGGATTCATATTTGAACTTTATTCTTGAATTTTACTCCACAATTGGTTATCATGTTGACAATTGGATCGTATTCTCATATAACATTTTTATAATCCTGGTGATGAAATTTCTCTTTGACTTGAGTGTAAAGATGAGTAGATTAGTGGTATGATCATGACTATGGGTTCTCTTTGGCCAGTAGTGCAAAGATGGATTGTTGACTGGTATGTTCATGACCATTGAATTTACAATTGAATATCTTTAGCTTAAGGGCAAGGTGAATTGATCAACATGGTTATAATTGTTATATAAATTCTGAAATGATTCGATATTTTTTGAGATATGAATATCTTTGGCATGTAGTGCAAAGATGCCTGTTGTTGAATATCTTTGGCCGTAGTGCAAAGATGAACTATTGATGAATATCTTTGGCCTATAGTGCAAGATGAGCGGGGTGACTTGTGAATATCTTTGGACCTGTAGTGCAAAGATGAATGATTAATTGTTGAATATCTTTGGCTTGTAATGCAAAGATGAATTGATTAGCATGATTATGAACAGGAACTGTGATTTGGTATAACCATGATCTTTGGTGTTCAGGTAAAGACAGGTGATGTGAATTATCCTTCGTCCTGGAGTGCGAAGAGGGAATTCATCAAGATAATTATGATCATGAACTTACATGATTGTGGACAGGAATTGTTGATTGATGTTACAGGGATGAAATATTATGGTGGACTTTTAACATGGAGAAGATAATAGACATTATAGTCTATTTTGACTCTTCTAATGGATTGCTCGTTCCACTGCAACTATGGTTGAAAAGTTTTATCATCTACCATATGTTATAAATCTCTGATTTATCACTGATGAAGACTATGATAATTTAATTATCTTTAGTCATAATATTCTTTACTGGGCTATTTGTGCTCACCCTTTTGCTTCACAATTCCTTTCAGGTAATAAGAGTGTAGCTGGGTCGAGCGGGGATAACAGGGGAATAGAACGAGGGTCTATAACTGTTGAAGTTTTCCACCAAACAGTATGAAAATAATTTTGTTGAAAATTTTAGATAAGTATGTCGTATTTTATACGTCATTTAACCGTTGATTTTGGTGACCTGACTTAGGTGTGGTGAACCCAAACTTTGGAAGGGTGTGTTTGTCACTATTATACAAGATGTCTAATGACATACAACGTCGTGTTATTATAAGACATGGTTGTGCACATCCACTGGCTGATTATATCCATGAACACTACCTATATAATCTTGGAGTACGGTTAGAATATAATTCTCAGTTTGTGACAACAGAGATAATTATATGGCAAGAGAAGACCCACCATTGGAATGAACAAGATAGTAATCTTCTCGTTTTTCTTTGGGGTCTATTGGGTCAACCAAGGATAATTCTCGAGTCCTACGATATCTATATAACATGGATGCATGGCCTCCCATGTACGAAGGTTTCCTTGAGTAATTTTCCAAAGATTTTAATTCCTAAAACAGTTATTGACTGTACCTTTCTGTAACGTATTATTGATTTGGAGTATGGGCACTGTATTTATATTGAAACTCACAGTTTAATTGTGGTCGTATTTTGCACGACCGTGTGATATAAAGTTTAAGTTAGAATTTGAAGATTTGTATTTAAAATTTTTGTTGAGTGTATTTCGTGGCGACCCAGAATAGGTTGGGTGGATTGGACCAATTTTGGGGACGTTACATTTTGGTATCAGAGCTTAGGGATATGGTCGCTGGCGGAGATTGGAGTCTAGAGCTAGGAGGGGAGGGACGAATAATATACTTCGCTAGTGTGTGACTTACCTAAGCTGACTTTTCTTACTTAATAAATTGACAATTGTTATATGTCAATTAACCTTGTTTTGAAGCGTATTCTAGAATGAGCAATGGAGAAATCATGATGACAGGAAGATGGAATCTGAAATGAAGCAAGGTATTCTCAACTTTTGAAATACCAGGTACGTAAATTCGGGACGAAATTTCATAAGGAGGGGAGATTGTAAGACCCGAATTTTATGAAATAAAAGTATTCAATTTTTCTATTTAGTAAATGGTTTAAATTGATAAAAGTTTAAAGTTAAGGGTGATATATGTAAATTTTTTCAAAATAAGCAAGTGGTTATAAAATATTCTTGTTGTCGGGGAATATTCGTTTGGTCGTGGAATATTCTTGTTGTCGGGGAATATTCGTACGACGGCGCAGCTATTTGTGGACCCCACAACGGAATAACTGTCGGATATAGAAAGCGACAGAAATAACTTTTTTACAAGATAACGGCGTAGTTGTTACCGTTAGTACTGTTGAAATACCCGGTGGTTAAAATACAGTGATACACGGTGTTGCCATAGTAGCACACGGTATTGCACAGTATTTCAGAATTATTGAGTCTTACGTGAGAAGCCATTACTTAATTATTGTTACAGTAATTACTGTTCAATATTTTATATTATTGACTCAATAATTGCTACGTTGATATTTTATTTTATTGACTCAATAATTGTTACGTTGCCATTTTATATGATTGATTCAATAATGGCTACAGTTGATATTTTGTAGTATTGATTCAATAATTGTCGTTGCACAGTATTTCACGTTATCAACTCAATAATTCATATTATTTGAATAATATTATTAGATAGCATTATTGACAATGTCTAAGGAAGTTCTGTCTAGGAGGGGTTATTTAATTGCGCGCCAGTAAGGAGAAGTCCTTATCGGAAGGCCCCCTCTGTCCTGGGAACGACCTGGTTGTAATATTGTAGTTCTATAATATTATTTGTGAATAATTAATTATTGATTTATATGATAAGGAAATATTATTTTGTGGATATAAAGAAGGAATTTGTGCTGATGTGTTTTTATCAGTATTTTGGTGTGAAAAATCATCCGTTTATGGATTTCGGATAGTTTATGTTTGGAATTTGGAAAAAACTTCCTTCTGTAAAGTTGTAGAGAATTAAATTTCCTATGAAAGGACATAAAATTGTATTTTTCTGACGAAGGGGCTATTTGTTATGAATTATTGAAGTTTTGAAAATAAATATTTTTTAATAAAGGGTGGGCCCCACTTTTGGTTGGTGTGGTGGCTGATGGCTTTTGGTGGCTGCTGGAGTGAGGCGGCTGGAGAAAAAAAATTATTATTTTATTCATTTAGTCTCCTTTGGCATCCTAAGCTTTTCCTTAAATAGGGTGCTTAGGTTAGAATTGAAATCACACCAGAAATCAGAAGTTTTCTCTCATCTATAATATCGAGCGTATTTTTGTGAGTATTTTAATACTTTGAGTATTAGCATTCAGTGCAAGTTTCTTTCGAAATTATATCCGATATTCCAGCCAGAAGTACTATATTTTGAGGGTAAGGGATGTTATTTTCTTCGGTAAATGATATTATTCTTTTCAATATCATTATACAGAAATATTGTCATGGATTTTATGTTGAAATTCTTACTTTTTTCCGTCGGGGTTACT
Organism: Panax stipuleanatus; assembly: GCA_020205555.1. Taxonomy (NCBI): domain Eukaryota; kingdom Viridiplantae; phylum Streptophyta; class Magnoliopsida; order Apiales; family Araliaceae; genus Panax; species Panax stipuleanatus. The sequence goes on from CM035119.1 coordinate 57,949,124, forward strand.
ATTCACGTATACGGCACTATTCACGGGAAAATTATTTTTCTTCTATTTTCCCAATTGTATTTTAAGGTTCCTATCTTTGATCGGATTCATATTTTGAACTTTATTCTGAATTTTACTCCACAATTGGTTATCATGTTGACAATTGGATCGTATTCTCATATATAACATTTTTATAATCCTGGGATGAAATTTCTCTTTGACTTGAGTGTAAAGATGAGTAGATTAGTGGTATGATCATGACTATGGGTTCTCTTGGCCAGTAGTGCAAAGATGGATTGTTGACTGGTATGTTCATGACCATTGAATTTACAATTGAATATCTTTAGCTTAAGGGCAAAGGTGAATTGATCAACATGGTTATAATTATTGTTATATAAATTCTGAAATGATTCGATATTTTTTTGAGATATGAATATCTTTGGCATGTAGTGCAAAGATGGCCTGTTGTTGAATATCTTTGGCCGTAGTGCAAAGATGAACTATTGATGAATATCTTTGGCCTATAGTGCAAAGATGAGCGGGTGACTTGTGAATATCTTTGGCCTGTAGTGCAAAGATGAATGATTAATTGTTGAATATCTTTGGCTTGTAATGCAAAGATGAATTGATTAGCATGATTATGAACAGGAACTGTGATTTGGTATAACCATGATCTTTGGTGTTTCAGGTAAAGACAGGTGATGTGAATTATCTTCGTCCTGAGTGCGAAGAGGAATTCATCAAGATAATTATGATCATGAACTTACATGATTGTGGACAGGAATTGTTGATTGATGTTACAGGGATGAAATATTATTGGTGGACTTTTAACATGGAGAAGATAATAGACATTATAGTCTATTTGACTCTTCTAATGGATTGCTCGTTTCCACTGCAACTATGGTTGAAAAGTTTTATCATCTACCATATGTTATAAATCTCTGATTTATCACTGATGAAGACTATTGATAATTTAATTATCTTTAGTCATAATATCTTTACTGGGCTATTTGTGCTCACCCTTTTGCTTCACAATTCCTTTCAGGTAATAAGAGTGTAGCTGGGTCGAGCGGGATAACAGGGGAATAGAACGAGGGTCTAGAACTGTTGAAGTTTTCCACCAAACAGTATGAAAATAATTTTGTTGAAAATTTTAGATAAGTATGTCGTATTTTATACGTCATTTAACCGTTGATTTTGGTGACCTGACTTAGGTGTGGTGAACCCAACTTTGGAAGGGTGTTTTTGGTCACTATTATACAAGATGTCTAATGACATACAACGTCGTGTTATTATAAGACATGGTTGTGCACATCCACTGGCTGATTATATCCATGAACACTACCTATATAATCTTGGAGTACGGTTAGAATATAATTCTCAGTTTGTGACAACAGAGATAATTATATGGCAAGAGAAGACCCACCATTGGAATGAACAAGATAGTAATCTTCTCGTTTTTCTTTGGGGTCTATTGGGTCAACCAAGGATAATTCTCGAGTCCTACGATATCTATTATAACATGGATGCATGGCCTCCCATGTACGAAGGTTTCCTTGAGTATTTTCCAAAGATTTTAATTCCTAAAACAGTTATTGACTGTACCTTTCTGTAACGTATTATTGATTTGGAGTATGGGCACTGTATTATATTGAAACTCACAGTTTAATTGTGGTCGTTTTGCACGACCGTGTGATATAAAGTTTAAGTTAGAATTTGAAGATTTGTATTTAAAATTTTTGTTGAGTGTATTTCGTGGCGACCCAGAATAGGTTGGGTGGATTGGACCAATTTTGGGGACGTTACATTTTGGTATCAGAGCTTAGGGATATGGTCGCTGGCGGAGATTGGAGTCTAGAGCTAGGAGGGGAGGGACGAATAATATACTTCGCTAGTGTGTGACTTACCTAAGCTGACTTTTCTTACTTAATAAATTGACAATTGTTATATGTCAATTAACCTTGTTTTGAAGCAGTATTCTAGAATGAGCAATGGAGAAATCATGATGACAAGGAAGATGGAATCTGAAATGGAAGCAAGGTATTCTCAACTTTTTGAAATACCAGGTACGTAAATTTCGGGGACGAAATTTCATAAGGAGGGGAGATTGTTAGACCCCGAATTTTATGAAATAAAAGTATTCAATTTTTCTATTTAGTAAATGGTTAAATTGATAAAAGTTTAAAGTTAAGGGTGATATGTAAATTTTTTCAAAATAAGCAAGTGGTTATAAAATATTCTTGTTGTCGGGGAATATTCGTTTGGTCGTGGAATATTCTTGTTGTCGGGGAATATTCGTACGACGGCGCAGCTATTTGTGGACCCCACAACGGAATAACTGTCGGATATAGAAAGCGACAGAAATAACTTTTTTACAAGATAACGGCGTAGTTGTTACCGTTAGTACTGTTGAAATACCCGGTGGTTAAAATACAGTGATACACGGTGTTGCATAGTAGCACACGGTATTGCACAGTATTTCAAATTATTGAGTCTTTCGTGAGAAGCCATTACTCAATTATTGTTACAGTAATTACTGTTCAATATTTTATATTATTGACTCAATAATTGCTACGTTGATTTTTATATTATTGACTCAATAATTGTTACGTTGCCATTTTATATGATTGATGCAATAATGGCTACAGTTGATATTTTGTAGTATTGATTCAATAATTGTCGTTGCACAGTATTTCACGTTATCAACTCAATAATTCATATTATTTGAATAATATTATTAGATAGCATTATTGACAATGTCTAAGGAAGTTCTGTCTAGGAGGGGTTATTTAATTGCGCGCCAGTAAGGAGAAGTCCTTATCGGAAGGCCCCCTCTGTCCTGGGAACGACCTGGTTGTTAATATTGTAGTTCTAATATTATTTGTGAATAATTAATTATTGATTTATATGATAAGGAAATATTTATTTTGTGGATATAAAAGAAGGAATTTGTGCTGATGTGTTTTATCAGTATTTTGGTGTGAAAAATCATCCGTTTATGGATTTCGGATAGTTTATGTTTGGAATTTGGAAAAACTTCCTTCTGTAAAGTTGTAGAGAATTAAATTTCCTATGAAAGGACATAAAATTTGTATTTTTCTGACGAAGGGGCTATTTGTTATGAATTATTGAAGTTTTGGAAAATAAATATTTTTTTAATAAAGGGTGGCCCACTTTTGGTTGGTGTGGTGGCTGATGGCTTTTGGTGGCTGCTGGAGTGAGGCGGCTGGAGAAAAAAAAATTATTATTTTATTCATTTAGTCTCCTTTGGCATCCTAAGCTTTTCCTATAAATAGGGTGCTTAGGTTAGAATTGAAAATCACACCAGAAATCAGAAGTTTTCTCTCTCTATAATATCGAGCGTATTTTTGTGAGTATTTTAATACTTTGAGTATTAGCATTCAGTGCAAGTTTCTTTCGAAATTATATCCGATATTCCAGCCAGAAGTACTATTATTTTGAGGTAAGGGATGTTTTTTCTTCGTAAATGATATTATTCTTTTCAATATCATTATACAGAAATATTGTCATGGATTTTATGTTGAAATTCTTACTTTTTCCGTCGGGGTTACTATTCACGTATACGGCACTATTCACGGGAAAATTTATTTTTCTTCTATTTTCCAAATTGTATTTTAAGGTTCCTATCTTTGATCGGATTCATATTTTGAACTTTATTCTTGAATTTTACTCCACAATTGGTTATCATGTTGACAATTGGATCGTATCTCATATATAACATTTTTATAATCCTGGTGATGAAATTTCTCTTTGACTTGAGTGTAAAGATGAGTAGATTAGTGGTATGATCATGACTATGGGTTCTCTTTGGCCAGTAGTGCAAAGATGGATTGTTGACTGGTATGTTCATGACCATTGAATTTACAATTGAATATCTTTAGCTTAAGGGCAAAGGTGAATTGATCAACATGGTTATAATTATTGTTATATAAATTCTGAAATGATTCGATTTTTTTTGAGATATGAATATCTTTGGCATGTAGTGCAAAGATGGCCTGTTGTTGAATATCTTTGGCCGTAGTGCAAAGATGAACTATTGATGAATATCTTTGGCCTATAGTGCAAAGATGTGGGTGACTTGTGAATATCTTTGGCCTGTAGTGCAAAGATGAATGATTAATTGTTGAATATCTTTGGCTTGTAATGCAAAGATGAATTGATTAGCATGATTATGAACAGGAACTGTGATTTGGTATAACCATGATCTTTGGTGTTTCAGGTAAAGACAGGTGATGTGAATTATCTTCGTCCTGAGTGCGAAGAGGAATTCATCAAGATAATTATGATCATGAACTTACATGATTGTGGACAGGAATTGTTGATTGATGTTACAGGGATGAAATATTATTGGTGGACTTTTAACATGGAGAAGATAATAGACATTATAGTCTATTTGACTCTTCTAATGGATTGCTCGTTCCACTGCAACTATGGTTGAAAAGTTTTATCATCTACCATATGTTATAAATCTCTGATTTATCACTGATGAAGACTATTGATAATTAATTATCTTTAGTCATAATATTCTTTACTGGGCTATTTGTGCTCACCCTTTTGCTTCACATTCCTTTCGTAATAAGAGTGTAGCTGGGTCGAGCGGGGATAACAGGGGAATAGAACGAGGGTCTATAACTGTTGAAGTTTTCCACCAAACCGTATGAAATATTTTGTTGAAAATTTTAGATAAGTATGTCGTATTTTATAGTCATTTAAACCGTTGATTTTGGTGACTGGGACCTAGGTGTGGTGGAACCCAACTTTGGCGGGTGTGGTTTGTCACTATATACAAGATGTCTAATGACATACAACGTGGTTAGTATAAGCCATGGTGGTGCACATCCACTGGCATGATTATCCATGAACACGTACCATATAAATCTTGGAGTACGGTTAGAATATTTCAGTTTGTGACAACAAGATTATATGCAAGAGAAGACCCACCATTGGAATGAACAAGATAGTAATCTTCTCGTTTTCTTTGGGTCTATGGGTCCAGATAATTCTCGAGTCCTACGATATCTATTATACTTTGATGCTGTCCTCCCGGTTTCTTGGTTTTTCCAAAGATTTTTTCCTAAAACAGTTATTGCCTTACCTTCTTTCGTCTATTGGTGTGTGAGTATGGGCATGTATTTATATTGAAACTCCAGTTTAATTGTGGTCTTTTGCCGACCGTGGTGATATAAAGTTTAAGTTAGATTTGAAGATTGTATTCTTTTTGTTGAGTGTATTTCGTGGCGACCCGATGGTTGGGTGGATTGGACCAATTTTGGGGACGTTACATTTGGCAGAGCTTAGGGATATGGTCGTGGCGGAGATTGGAGTCTCGAGCTAGGAGGGGGGGACGTAATATCCTTCGCTAGTGTGTGACTTACCTAAGCTGACTTTCTTACTTATCATTGCAATTGTTATATGTCAATTACCTTGTTTTGAAGCAGTTTTCTAGAATGAGCATGGGAAATCTGATGACAAGGAAGATGGAATCTGAAATGAAAGCAGGTATCTCAACTTTTTGAATACCAGGTACGGAAATTTCGGGGACGAAATTTCATAGGGGGGAGATTGTTACACCCCGAATTTTTGAAATAAGATCAATTTTCTATTTTCGTATGGTTTTTTAAAAGTTTAAAGTTAAGGGTGATATATGTAAATTTTTCAAAATAAGCAAGTGGTTATAAAATATTCTTGTTGTCGGGGAATATTCGTTTGGTCGTGGAATATTCTTGTTGTCGGGGAATATTCGTACGACGGCGCAGCTATTTGTGGACCCCACAACGGAATAACTGTCGGATATAGAAAGCGACAGAAATAACTTTTTTACAAGATAACGGCGTAGTTGTTACCGTTAGTACTGTTGAAATACCCGGTGGTTAAAATACAGTGATACACGGTGTTGCATAGTAGCACACGGTATTGCACAGTATTTCAAATTATTGAGTCTTTCGTGAGAAGCCATTACTCAATTATTGTTACAGTAATTACTGTTCAATATTTTATATTATTGACTCAATAATTGCTACGTTGATATTTTATATTATTGACTCAATAATTGTTACGTTGCCATTTTATATGATTGATGCAATAATGGCTACAGTTGATATTTTGTAGTATTGATTCAATAATTGTCGTTGCACAGTATTTCACGTTATCAACTCAATAATTCATATTATTTGAATAATATTATTAGATAGCATTATTGACAATGTCTAAGGAAGTTCTGTCTAGGAGGGGTTATTTAATTGCGCGCCAGTAAGGAGAAGTCCTTATCGGAAGGCCCCCTCTGTCCTGGGAACGACCTGGTTGTTAATATTGTAGTTCTATAATATTATTTGTGAATAATTAATATTGATTTATATGATAAGGAAATATTTATTTTGTGGATATAAAAGAAGGAATTTGTGCTGATGTGTTTTTATCAGTATTTGGTGTGAAAATCATCCGTTTATGGATTTCGGATAGTTTATGTTTGGAATTTGGAAAAACTTCCTTCTGTAAAGTTGTAGAGAATTAAATTTCCTATGAAAGGACATAAAATTTGTATTTTTCTGACGAAGGGGCTATTTGTTATGAATTATTGAAGTTTTGGAAAATAAATATTTTTTAATAAAGGGTGGCCCCACTTTTGGTTGGTGTGGTGGCTGATGGCTTTTGGTGGCTGCTGGAGTGAGGCGGCTGGAGAAAAAAAAATTATTATTTATTCATTTAGTCTCCTTTGGCATCCTAAGCTTTTCCTATAAATAGGGTGCTTAGGTTAGAATTGAAAATCACACCAGAAATCAGAAGTTTTCTCTCTCTATAATATCGAGCGTATTTTTGTGAGTATTTTAATACTTTGAGTATTAGCATTCAGTGCAAGTTTCTTTCGAAATTATATCCGATATTCCAGCCAGAAGTACTATTATTTTGAGGTAAGGGATGTTATTTTCTTCGTAAATGATATTATTCTTTTCAATATCATTATACAGAAATATTGTCATGGATTTTATGTTGAAATTCTTACTTTTTCCGTCGGGGTTACTATTCACGTATACGGCACTATTCACGGGAAAATTATTTTTCTTCTATTTTTCCAAATTGTATTTTAAGGTTCCTATCTTTGATCGGATTCATATTTTGAACTTTATTCTTGAATTTTACTCCACAATTGGTTATCATGTTGACAATTGGATCGTATTCTCATATATAACATTTTTATAATCCTGGTGATGAAATTTCTCTTTGACTTGAGTGTAAAGATGAGTAGATTAGTGGTATGATCATGACTATGGGTTCTCTTTGGCCAGTAGTGCAAAGATGGATTGTTGACTGGTATGTTCATGACCATTGAATTTACAATTGAATATCTTTAGCTTAAGGGCAAAGGTGAATTGATCAACATGGTTATAATTATTGTTATATAAATTCTGAAATGATTCGATATTTTTTTGAGATATGAATATCTTTGGCATGTAGTGCAAAGATGGCCTGTTGTTGAATATCTTTGGCCGTAGTGCAAAGATGAACTATTGATGAATATCTTTGGCCTATAGTGCAAAGATGAGCGGGTGACTTGTGAATATCTTTGGCCTGTAGTGCAAAGATGAATGATTAATTGTTGAATATCTTTGGCTTGTAATGCAAAGATGAATTGATTAGCATGATTATGAACAGGAACTGTGATTTGGTATAACCATGATCTTTGGTGTTTCAGGTAAAGACAGGTGATGTGAATTATCTTCGTCCTGAGTGCGAAGAGGAATTCATCAAGATAATTATGATCATGAACTTACATGATTGTGGACAGGAATTGTTGATTGATGTTACAGGGATGAAATATTATTGGTGGACTTTTAACATGGAGAAGATAATAGACATTATAGTCTATTTGACTCTTCTAATGGATTGCTCGTTCCACTGCAACTATGGTTGAAAAGTTTTATCATCTACCATGTTAAATCTCTGATTTCACTGATGAAGACTATGATATTTAATTATCTTAGTCATAATATTCTTTACTGGGCTATTGTGCTCACCCTTTGCTTCACAATTCCTTTCAGGTAATAAGAGTGTAGCTGGGTCGAGCGGGGATAACAGGGAATAGAACGAGGGTCTATAACTGTTGAAGTTTTCCACCAAACAGTATGAAAATATTTTGTTGAAAATTTTAGATAAGTATGTCGTATTTATACGTCATTTAACCGTTGATTTTGGTGACCTGACTTAGGTGTGGTGAACCCAACTTTGGAAGGGTGTTTTGTCACTATTATACAAGATGTCTAATGACATACAACGTCGTGTTATTATAAGCATGGTTGTGCACATCCACTGGCTGATTATATCCATGAACACTACCTATATAATCTTGGAGTACGGTTAGAATATAATTCTCAGTTTGTGACAACAGAGATAATTATATGGCAAGAGAAGACCCACCATTGGAATGAACAAGATAGTAATCTTCTCGTTTTTCTTTGGGGTCTATTGGGTCAACCAAGGATAATTCTCGAGTCCTACGATATCTATTAAACATTATAGGATGCATGGCCTCCCATGTACGAAGGTTTCCTTGAGTATTTTCCAAAGATTTTAATTCCTAAACAGTTATTGACTGTACCTTTCTGTAACGTATTATTGATTTGGAGTATGGGCACTGTATTTATATTGAAACTCACAGTTTAATTGTGGTCGTATTTTGCACGACCGTGTGATATAAAGTTTAAGTTAGAATTTGAAGATTTGTATTTAAAATTTTTGTTGAGTGTATTTCGTGGCGACCCAGAATAGGTGGTTGTGGATTGGACCAATTTTGGGGACGTTACATTTTGGTATCAGAGCTTAGGGATATGGTCGCTGGCGGAGATTGGAGTCTAGAGCTAGGAGGGGAGGGACGAATAATACTTCGCTAGTGTGTGACTTACCTAAGCTGACTTTTCTTACTTAATAAATTGACAATTGTTATATGTCAATTAACCTTGTTTTGAAGCAGTATTCTAGAATGAGCAATGGAGAAATCATGATGACAAGGAAGATGGAATCTGAAATGGAAGCAAGGTATTCTCAACTTTTTGAAATACCAGGTACGTAAATTTCGGGGACGAAATTTCATAAGGAGGGGAGATTGTAGACCCCGAATTTTATGAAATAAAAGTATTCAATTTTTCTATTTAGTAATGGTTAAATTGATAAAAGTTTAAAGTTAAGGGTGATATATGTAAATTTTTTCAAAATAAGCAAGTGGTTATAAAATATTCTTGTTGTCGGGGAATATTCGTTTGGTCGTGGAATATTCTTGTTGTCGGGAATATTCGTACGACGGCGCAGCTATTTGTGGACCCCACAACGGAATAACTGTCGGATATAGAACGACAGAAATAACTTTTTTACAAGATAACGGCGTAGTTGTTACCGTTAGTACTGTTGAAATACCCGGTGGTTAAAATACAGTGATACACGGTGTTGCATAGTAGCACACGGTATTGCACAGTATTTCAAATTATTGAGTCTTTCGTGAGAAGCCATTACTCAATTATTGTTACAGTAATTACTGTTCAATATTTTATATTATTGACTCAATAATTGCTACGTTGATATTTTATATTATTGACTCAATAATTGTTACGTTGCCATTTTATATGATTGATGCAATAATGGCTACAGTTGATATTTTGTAGTATTGATTCAATAATTGTCGTTGCACAGTATTTCACGTTATCAACTCAATAATTCATATTATTTGAATAATATTATTAGATAGCATTATTGACAATGTCTAAGGAAGTTCTGTCTAGGAGGGGTTATTTAATTGCGCGCCAGTAAGGAGAAGTCCTTATCGGAAGGCCCCCTCTGTCCTGGGAACGACCTGGTTGTTAATATTGTAGTTCTATAATATTATTTGTGAATAATTAATTATTGATTTATATGATAAGGAAATATTTATTTTGTGGATATAAAAGAAGGAATTTGTGCTGATGTGTTTTTATCAGTATTTTGGTGTGAAAAATCATCCGTTTATGGATTTCGGATAGTTTATGTTTGGAATTTGGAAAAACTTCCTTCTGTAAAGTTGTAGAGAATTAAATTTCCTATGAAAGGACATAAAATTTGTATTTTTCTGACGAGAGGGGCTATTTGTTATGAATTATTGAAGTTTTGGAAAATAAATATTTTTTTAATAAAGGGTGCCCCCACTTTTGGTTGGTGTGGTGGCTGATGGCTTTTGGTGGCTGCTGGAGTGAGGCGGCTGGAGAAAAAAAAATTATTATTTTATTCATTTAGTCTCCTTTGGCATCCTAAGCTTTTCCTATAAATAGGGTGCTTAGGTTAGAATTGAAAATCACACCAGAAATCAGAAGTTTTCTCTCTCTATAATATCGAGCGTATTTTTGTGAGTATTTTAATACTTTGAGTATTAGCATTCAGTGCAAGTTTCTTTCGAAATTATATCCGATATTCCCCAGAAGTACTATTATTTTGAGGTAAGGGATGTTATTTTCTTCGTAAATGATATTATTCTTTTCAATATCATTATACAGAAATATTGTCATGGATTTTATGTTGAAATTCTTACTTTTTTCCGTCGGGGTTACTATTCACGTATACGGCACTATTCACGGGAAAATTTATTTTTCTTCTATTTTTCCAAATTGTATTTAAGGTTCCTATCTTTGATCGGATTCATATTTTGAACTTTATTCTTGAATTTTACTCCACAATTGGTTATCATGTTGACAATTGGATCGTATTCTCATATATAACATTTTTATAATCCTGGTGATGAAATTTCTCTTTGACTTGAGTGTAAAGATGAGTAGATTAGTGGTATGATCATGACTATGGGTTCTCTTTGGCCAGTAGTGCAAAGATGGATTGTTGACTGGTATGTTCATGACCATGAATTTACAATTGAATATCTTTAGCTTAAGGGCAAAGGTGAATTGATCAACATGGTTATATTATTTTATAAATTCTGAAATGATTCGATATTTTTTTGAGATATGAATATCTTTGGCATGTAGTGCAAAGATGGCCTGTTGTTGAATATCTTTGGCCGTAGTGCAAAGATGAACTATTGATGAATATCTTTGGCCTATAGTGCAAAGATGACGGGTGACTTGTGAATATCTTTGGCCTGTAGTGCAAAGATGAATGATTAATTGTTGAATATCTTTGGCTTGTAATGCAAAGATGAATTGATTAGCATGATTATGAACAGGAACTGTGATTTGGTATAACCATGATCTTTGGTGTTTCAGGTAAAGACAGGTGATGTGAATTATCTTCGTCCTGAGTGCGAAGAGGAATTCATCAAGATAATTATGATCATGAACTTACATGATTGTGGACAGGAATTGTTGATTGATGTTACAGGGATGAAATATTATTGGTGGACTTTTAACATGGAGAAGATAATAGACATTATAGTCTATTTGACTCTTCTAATGGATTGCTCGTTCCACTGCAACTATGGTTGAAAAGTTTTATCATCTACCATATGTTATAAATCTCTGATTTATCACTGATGAAGACTATTGATAATTTAATTATCTTTAGTCATAATATTCTTTACTGGGCTATTTGTGCTCACCCTTTTGCTTCACAATTCCTTTCAGGTAATAAGAGTGTAGCTGGGTCGAGCGGGGATAACAGGGGAATAGAACGAGGGTCTATAACTGTTGAAGTTTTCCACCAAACAGTATGAAAATAATTTTGTTGAAAATTTTAGATAAGTATGTCGTATTTTATACGTCATTTAACCGTTGATTTTGGTGACCTGACTTAGGTGTGGTGAACCCAACTTTGGAAGGGTGTTTTGTCACTATTATACAAGATGTCTAATGACATACAACGTCGTGTTATTATAAGACATGGTTGTGCACATCCACTGGCTGATTATATCCATGAACACTACCTATATAATCTTGGAGTACGGTTAGAATATAATTCTCAGTTTGTGACAACAGAGATAATTATATGGCAAGAGAAGACCCACCATTGGAATGAACAAGATAGTAATCTTCTCGTTTTTCTTTGGGGTCTATTGGGTCAACCAAGGATAATTCTCGAGTCCTACGATATCTATTATAACATGGATGCATGGCCTCCCATGTACGAAGGTTTCCTTGAGTATTTTCCAAAGATTTTAATTCCTAAAACAGTTATTGACTGTACCTTTCTGTAACGTATTATTGATTTGGAGTATGGGCACTGTATTTATATTGAAACTCACAGTTTAATTGTGGTCGTATTTTGCACGACCGTGTGATATAAAGTTTAAGTTAGAATTTGAAGATTTGTATTTAAAATTTTTTGAGTGTATTTCGTGGCGACCCAGAATAGGTTGGGTGGATTGGACCAATTTTGGGGACGTTACATTTTGGTATCAAGCTTAGGGATATGGTCGCTGGCGGAGATTGGAGTCTAGAGCTAGGAGGGGAGGGACGAATAATATACTTCGCTAGTGTGTGACTTACCTAAGCTGACTTTTCTTACTTAATAAATTGACAATTGTTATATGTCAATTAACCTTGTTTTGAAGCAGTATTCTAGAATGAGCAATGGAGAAATCATGATGACAAGGAAGATGGAATCTGAAATGGAAGCAAGGTATTCTCAACTTTTTGAAATACCAGGTACGTAAATTTCGGGGACGAAATTTCATAAGGAGGGGAGATTGTTAGACCCCGAATTTTATGAAATAAAAGTATTCAATTTTTCTATTTAGTAAATGGTTAAATTGATAAAAGTTTAAAGTTAAGGGTGATATATGTAAATTTTTTCAAAATAAGCAAGTGGTTATAAATATTCTTGTTGTCGGGGAATATTCGTTTGGTCGTGGAATATTCTTGTTGTCGGGGAATATTCGTACGACGGCGCAGCTATTTGTGGACCCCACAACGGAATAACTGTCGGATATAGAAAGCGACAGAAATAACTTTTTTACAAGATAACGGCGTAGTTGTTACCGTTAGTACTGTTGAAATACCCGGTGGTTAAAATACAGTGATACACGGTGTTGCATAGTAGCACACGGTATTGCACAGTATTTCAAATTATTGAGTCTTTCGTGAGAAGCCATTACTCAATTATTGTTACAGTAATTACTGTTCAATATTTTATATTATTGACTCAATAATTGCTACGTTGATATTTTATATTATTGACTCAATAATTGTTACGTTGCCATTTTATGATTGATGCAATAATGGCTACAGTTGATATTTTGTAGTATTGATTCAATAATTGTCGTTGCACAGTATTTCACGTTATCAACTCAATAATTCATATTATTTGAATAATATTATTAGATAGCATTATTGACAATGTCTAAGGAAGTTCTGTCTAGGAGGGGTTATTTAATTGCGCGCCAGTAAGGAGAAGTCCTTATCGGAAGGCCCCCTCTGTCCTGGGAACGACCTGGTTGTTAATATTGTAGTTCTATAATATTATTTGTGAATAATTAATTATTGATTTATATGATAAGGAAATATTTATTTTGTGGATATAAAAAGGAATTTGTGCTGATGTGTTTTTATCAGTATTTTGGTGTGAAAAATCATCCGTTTATGGATTTCGGATAGTTTGTTTGGAATTTGGAAAAACTTCCTTCTGTAAAGTTGTAGAGAATTAAATTTCCTATGAAAGGACATAAATTTGTATTTTTCTGACGAAGGGGCTATTTGTTATGAATTATTGAAGTTTTGGAAAATAAATATTTTTTTAATAAAGGGTGCGCCCCACTTTTGGTTGGTGTGGTGGCTGATGGCTTTTGGTGGCTGCTGGAGTGAGGCGGCTGGAGAAAAAAAATTATTATTTTATTCATTTAGTCTCCTTTGGCATCCTAAGCTTTTCCTATAAATAGGGTGCTTAGGTTAGAATTGAAAATCACACCAGAAATCAGAAGTTTTCTCTCTCTATAATATCGAGCGTATTTTTGTGAGTATTTTAATACTTTGAGTATTAGCATTCAGTGCAAGTTTCTTTCGAAATTATATCCGATATTCCAGCCAGAAGTACTATTATTTTGAGGTAAGGGATGTTATTTTCTTCGTAAATGATATTATTCTTTTCAATATCATTATACAGAAATATTGTCATGGATTTTATGTTGAAATTCTTACTTTTTCCGTCGGGGTTACTATTCACGTATACGGCACTATTCACGGGAAAATTTATTTTTCTTCTATTTTTCCAAATTGTATTTTAAGGTTCCTATCTTTGATCGGATTCATATTTTGAACTTTATTCTTGAATTTTACTCCACAATTGGTTATCATGTTGACAATTGGATCGTATTCTCATATATAACATTTTTATAATCCTGGTGATGAAATTTCTCTTTGACTTGAGTGTAAAGATGAGTAGATTAGTGGTATGATCATGACTATGGGTTCTCTTTGGCCAGTAGTGCAAAGATGGATTGTTGACTGGTATGTTCATGACCATTGAATTTACAATTGAATATCTTTAGCTTAAGGGCAAAGGTGAATTGATCAACATGGTTATAATTATTGTTATATTCTGAAATGATTCGATATTTTTTTGAGATATGAATATCTTTGGCATGTAGTGCAAAGATGGCCTGTTGTTGAATATCTTTGGCCGTAGTGCAAAGATGAACTATTGATGAATATCTTTGGCCTATAGTGCAAAGATGAGCGGGTGACTTGTGAATATCTTTGGCCTGTAGTGCAAAGATGAATGATTAATTGTTGAATATCTTTGGCTTGTAATGCAAAGATGAATTGATTAGCATGATTATGAACAGGAACTGTGATTTGGTATAACCATGATCTTTGGTGTTTCAGGTAAAGACAGGTGATGTGAATTATCTTCGTCCTGAGTGCGAAGAGGAATTCATCAAGATAATTATGATCATGAACTTACATGATTGTGGACAGGAATTGTTGATTGATGTTACAGGGATGAAATATTATTGGTGGACTTTTAACATGGAGAAGATAATAGACATTATAGTCTATTTGACTCTTCTAATGGATTGCTCGTTCCACTGCAACTATGGTTGAAAAGTTTTATCATCTACCATATGTTATAAATCTCTGATTTATCATTGATGAGACTATTGATAATTAATTATCTTTAGTATAATATTCTTTACTGGGCTATTTGTGCTCACCCTTTTGCTTCACAATTCCTTTCAGGTATAAGAGTGTAGCTGGGTCGAGCGGGGATAACAGGGGAATAGAACGAGGGTCTATAACTGTTGAAGTTTTCCACCAAACAGTATGAAAATAATTTTGTTGAAAATTTTAGATAAGTATGTCGTATTTTATACGTCATTTAACCGTTGATTTTGGTGACCTGACTTAGGTGTGGTGAACCCAACTTTGGAAGGGTGTTTTGTCACTATTATACAAGATGTCTAATGACATACAACGTCGTGTTATAAGACATGGTTGTGCACATCCACTGGCTGATTATATCCATGAACACTATATAATCTTGGAGTACGGTTAGAATATAATTCTCAGTTTGTGACAACAGAGATAATTATATGGCAAGAGAAGACCCACCATTGGAATGAACAAGATAGTAATCTTCTCGTTTTTCTTTGGGGTCTATTGGGTCAACCAAGGATAATTCTCGAGTCCTACGATATCTATTATAACATGGATGCATGGCCTCCCATGTACGAAGGTTTCCTTGAGTATTTTCCAAAGATTTTAATTCCTAAAACAGTTATTGACTGTACCTTTCTGTAACGTATTATTGATTTGGAGTATGGGCACTGTATTTATATTGAAACTCACAGTTTAATTGTGGTCGTATTTTGCACGACCGTGTGATATAAAGTTTAAGTTAGAATTTGAAGATTTGTATTTAAAATTTTTGTTGAGTGTATTTCGTGGCGACCCAGAATAGGTTGGGTGGATTGGACCAATTTTGGGGACGTTACATTTTGGTATCAGAGCTTAGGGATATGGTCGCTGGCGGAGATTGGAGTCTAGAGCTAGGAGGGGAGGGACGATAATATACTTCGCTAGTGTGTGACTTACCTAAGCTGACTTTTCTTACTTAATAAATTGACAATTGTTATATGTCAATTAACCTTGTTTTGAAGCAGTATTCTAGAATGAGCAATGGAGAAATCATGATGACAAGGAAGATGGAATCTGAAATGGAAGCAAGGTATTCTCAACTTTTTGAAATACCAGGTACGTAAATTTCGGGGACGAAATTTCATAAGGAGGGAGATTGTTAGACCCCGAATTTTATGAAATAAAAGTATTCAATTTTTCTATTTAGTAAATGGTTAAATTGATAAAAGTTTAAAGTTAAGGGTGATATATGTAAATTTTTTCAAAATAAGCAAGTGGTTATAAAATATTCTTGTTGTCGGGGAATATTCGTTTGGTCGTGGAATATTCTTGTTGTCGGGGAATATTCGTACGACGGCGCAGCTATTTGTGGACCCCACAACGGAATAACTGTCGGATATAGAAAGCGACAGAAATAACTTTTTTACAAGATAACGGCGTAGTTGTTACCGTTAGTACTGTTGAAATACCCGGTGGTTAAAATACAGTGATACACGGTGTTGCATAGTAGCACACGGTATTGCACAGTATTTCAAATTATTGAGTCTTTCGTGAGAAGCCATTACTCAATTATTGTTACAGTAATTACTGTTCAATATTTTATATTATTGACTCAATAATTGCTACGTTGATATTTTATATTATTGACTCAATAATTGTTACGTTGCCATTTTATATGATTGATGCAATAATGGCTACAGTTGATATTTTGTAGTATTGATTCAATAATTGTCGTTGCACAGTATTTCACGTTATCAACTCAATAATTCATATTATTTGAATAATATTATTAGATAGCATTATTGACAATGTCTAAGGAAGTTCTGTCTAGGAGGGGTTATTTAATTGCGCGCCAGTAAGGAGAAGTCCTTATCGGAAGGCCCCCTCTGTCCTGGGAACGACCTGGTTGTTAATATTGTAGTTCTATAATATATTTGTGAATAATTAATTATTGATTTATATGATAAGGAAATATTTATTTTGTGGATATAAAAGAAGGAATTTGTGCTGATGTGTTTTTATCAGTATTTTGGTGTGAAAAATCATCCGTTTATGGATTTCGGATAGTTTATGTTTGGAATTTGGAAAAACTTCCTTCTGTAAAGTTGTAGAGAATTAAATTTCCTATGAAAGGACATAAAATTTGTATTTTTCTGACGAAGGGGCTATTTGTTATGAATTATTGAAGTTTTGGAAAATAAATATTTTTTTAATAAAGGGTGGCCCCACTTTTGGTTGGTGTGGTGGCTGATGGCTTTTGGTGGCTGCTGGAGTGAGGCGGCTGGAGAAAAAAAAATTATTATTTTATTCATTTAGTCTCCTTTGGCATCCTAAGCTTTTCCTATAAATAGGGTGCTTAGGTTAGAATTGAAAATCACACCAGAAATCAGAAGTTTTCTCTCTCTATAATATCGAGCGTATTTTTGTGAGTATTTTAATACTTTGAGTATTAGCATTCAGTGCAAGTTTCTTTCGAAATTATATCCGATATTCCAGCCAGAAGTACTATTATTTTGAGGTAAGGGATGTTATTTTCTTCGTAAATGATATTATTCTTTTCAATATCATTATACAGAAATATTGTCATGGATTTTATGTTGAAATTCTTACTTTTTCCGTCGGGGTTACTATTCACGTATACGGCACTATTCACGGGAAAATTTATTTTTCTTCTATTTTTCCAAATTGTATTTTAAGGTTCCTATCTTTGATCGGATTCATATTTTGAACTTTATTCTTGAATTTTACTCCACAATTGGTTATCATGTTGACAATTGGATCGTATTCTCATATATAACATTTTTATAATCCTGGTGATGAAATTTCTCTTTGACTTGAGTGTAAAGATGAGTAGATTAGTGGTATGATCATGACTATGGGTTCTCTTTGGCCAGTAGTGCAAAGATGGATTGTTGACTGGTATGTTCATGACCATTGAATTTACAATTGAATATCTTTAGCTTAAGGGCAAAGGTGAATTGATCAACATGGTTATAATTATTGTTATATAAATTCTGAAATGATTCGATATTTTTTTGAGATATGAATATCTTTGGCATGTAGTGCAAAGATGGCCTGTTGTTGAATATCTTTGGCCGTAGTGCAAAGATGAACTATTGATGAATATCTTTGGCCTATAGTGCAAAGATGAGCGGGTGACTTGTGAATATCTTTGGCCTGTAGTGCAAAGATGAATGATTAATTGTTGAATATCTTTGGCTTGTAATGCAAAGATGAATTGATTAGCATGATTATGAACAGGAACTGTGATTTGGTATAACCATGATCTTTGGTGTTTCAGGTAAAGACAGGTGATGTGAATTATCTTCGTCCTGAGTGCGAAGAGGAATTCATCAAGATAATTATGATCATGAACTTACATGATTGTGGACAGGAATTGTTGATTGATGTTACAGGGATGAAATATTATTGGTGGACTTTTAACATGGAGAAGATAATAGACATTATAGTCTATTTGACTCTTCTAATGGATTGCTCGTTCCACTGCAACTATGGTTGAAAAGTTTTATCATCTACCATATGTTATAAATCTCTGATTTATCACTGATGAAGACTATTGATAATTTAATTATCTTTAGTCATAATATTCTTTACTGGGCTATTTGTGCTCACCCTTTTGCTTCACAATTCCTTTCAGGTAATAAGAGTGTAGCTGGGTCGAGCGGGGATAACAGGGGAATAGAACGAGGGTCTATAACTGTTGAAGTTTTCCACCAAACAGTATGAAAATAATTTTGTTGAAAATTTTAGATAAGTATGTCGTATTTTATACGTCATTTAACCGTTGATTTTGGTGACCTGACTTAGGTGTGGTGAACCCAACTTTGGAAGGGTGTTTTGTCACTATTATACAAGATGTCTAATGACATACAACGTCGTGTTATTATAAGACATGGTTGTGCACATCCACTGGCTGATTATATCCATGAACACTACCTATATAATCTTGGAGTACGGTTAGAATATAATTCTCAGTTTGTGACAACAGAGATAATTATATGGCAAGAGAAGACCCACCATTGGAATGAACAAGATAGTAATCTTCTCGTTTTTCTTTGGGGTCTATTGGGTCAACCAAGGATAATTCTCGAGTCCTACGATATCTATTATAACATGGATGCATGGCCTCCCATGTACGAAGGTTTCCTTGAGTATTTTCCAAAGATTTTAATTCCTAAAACAGTTATTGACTGTACCTTTCTGTAACGTATTATTGATTTGGAGTATGGGCACTGTATTTATATTGAAACTCACAGTTTAATTGTGGTCGTATTTTGCACGACCGTGTGATATAAAGTTTAAGTTAGAATTTGAAGATTTGTATTTAAAATTTTTGTTGAGTGTATTTCGTGGCGACCCAGAATAGGTTGGGTGGATTGGACCAATTTTGGGGACGTTACATTTTGGTATCAGAGCTTAGGGATATGGTCGCTGGCGGAGATTGGAGTCTAGAGCTAGGAGGGGAGGGACGAATAATATACTTCGCTAGTGTGTGACTTACCTAAGCTGACTTTTCTTACTTAATAAATTGACAATTGTTATATGTCAATTAACCTTGTTTTGAAGCAGTATTCTAGAATGAGCAATGGAGAAATCATGATGACAAGGAAGATGGAATCTGAAATGGAAGCAAGGTATTCTCAACTTTTTGAAATACCAGGTACGTAAATTTCGGGGACGAAATTTCATAAGGAGGGGAGATTGTTAGACCCCGAATTTTATGAAATAAAAGTATTCAATTTTTCTATTTAGTAAATGGTTAAATTGATAAAAGTTTAAAGTTAAGGGTGATATATGTAAATTTTTTCAAAATAAGCAAGTGGTTATAAAATATTCTTGTTGTCGGGGAATATTCGTTTGGTCGTGGAATATTCTTGTTGTCGGGGAATATTC